>JAZGTJ010000258.1:94621-116789 GCA_036877575.1 Botia almorhae
GCTTGCAGTATGGTGTGACTGTGATCTCTGCTTCGTGCTAACAGCCACTAATAATTCTGTTTATCTGAACCGGCTGCCATATACATATCCGCTCTGTTCCTGTGGCAATCAAATTACAGTCACCCTACAATAAATCAATGACAAACTGTTTATTAAACAAAGAGGCTGTGATTGCATTAGTAATGACAGAGATTAATTTGGGCTCTGTTGTGTACCGGAGAGTGCAGCCCCCTGGGCTTGAAGTTTTATGCATAATTTGATGCATGACTTTTGCATGTGTGGTTGATGCAGTGTTACGACTGAGGTGGCAGGAAGAAAACATCACTCGTGACCTCACCGCATCAAAGTTTCCCTGGATCCTCACAATCTGCATGCGGGTGTTCAGAGATGCAAAACTAACAGGGAAGTTCATTCTGTAATTGCAGAATGAATGGAGGCACCCATATGAAAGATTCACAAATTAAATCTTCTTCTGAGATCCCAGTTGCTTCTCTTAGACAATTAAAATATAGTAAATGAACATCCTAATCAAATTATACCAAAAACAAATGATGTAATCCACATTAATTGTATACATGTATATACTATTATTGTGTCAACAGCTGTTTTAATTTTTAATTTAGTTTTAATTTAACTTCTGAGACAAAGTTACTAAAATGAACCCGAGAACTTAATGGCATCTCATAAGCTATGCAAAAACAAAAATTCCCTCTGACCAGACAAATGTGATAAACTTGTTGTATTTGTAAGGTGAAAGTGGACGAAATTGATATCCGCTCACCTTATGGGATGTTTGTTATGCATCCATCCATCCATCATTCATCCATCCATCCATCTATTCATCCATCAGCTGCTTGTTTCATGCAAAAGAAATGCATTATTCATTCTACTGTATTGTATATTAAGCCAGATGTAACTATTCACATGAGACAGTTTGGAGTCCCATATTAATGATTAATGTATCACCAACAGTATAACTCTTCCTCTGAGATGGTATTAAATGGTATCCTTTTTGTTATCTGCTTTTAAACCATTTTTTCAGTTGTTATTTTTTGTGTATGATAACACATGTCCCAAGTGACATGACAACAGTGCTGTCTATGGGATTCTACTCTATGGTAGAAAAAATGAAGTATCTTGGGCCCAGCAATAGTCTGACATTTAACATTCGACTTTGCTGCATCGCAAAAACTAGCTGACACTTGTGTCTTGGAAAAACACGACCCCTTATTAAAAATGAATGACTTTATGCTGCTTTGTTGTTGCTAATGGCTGTCAGTGTGAACGCACCTTTACATAAACCCTTTGAATGTGACTCCAAGGTCTATGGCATAAAAGTGCAATAAATGTATTTACTGTGCAAAAGGTTCACAAGCCACTGTTTCACAAACAAGCTGATTCTCATGCACATGGGGTAAGAAAACTTCATTAATATCATGACAACAAAAAATGTTAATGTGGCGTGTAGAGCCAAAGCCGAACAGAGCCACTCCAGGAACTATAAAGCCTACATGAAGCCACAGTAACAATATATTTATTCTCACATGATAAAACTTAATGACTTCAGATGCTACAGAGAATTTTACATAAAAATGCAGGAGCTGTTGATGTACAACCAATTCTCATGTCCATAAATGTACAATTTACAAATCTGCCATTTGTGATCTTGTTCCAAGATAGTTCCTATTTTGTGCAATATGATGTTACCTCCTATGGCTATAAAATATTCACCACGGCATACAGTTCCTAAAATCTACATTTTCTTATTACAAACCACCTCCACAGCTCATTGGACGGAGCCCCCAGCACCACTCAGGGTGTTCCTGGCACATTGCTCTTGTCCTCTAACGCTTCATTTTTCACACACATACACACAGTGGATGCACACAACAGATACTGTATTTTTACACGTGTGGTGGAGGGGGCATCTCTGGACAGTGTTACTTCTGATCAGCTCTCTCCTCTCTCGTTATAGAGACCCAGAGCAGCTGGCGGTGGAGGGAAAGGGGGGCGGGCTGCATTTGGGGAGTTTTTGCCTCCTATTCTCTGGGCCAGATGGGTGCTGATTATTGGGAACAAAGCTAGAGACACTATGAAGCCAATCTGAAGCTCCCCTGGGGCCCATATACAGCCTATTAGCAAAATCCAATTGAAAATGGAGCACAGGACCCTATTAGAGAGATGTTTTTGGCATGCATGATGTTTTTCCTGTCACGAGAGCCAGAGATATGAATATGTGTGCCCAATCTAGAAATGCCAGGGTAAAAATGCAACATTTATTTGTAAATGGTGCATTTTCCAAAACCAAGGGCTGCAGTGAACTGTTTAAGCTTTCAGAGTGAGTCTGGTCTTTGCAAACCCTGAGCCACTAATGAGAGACAGTTGTTAATAGGACTCGTTCAATGGCCCCCAATTTTTAAACCTGAGCATCGTATACAATGGAATTAATTAGATATTCTCTCCCATGTCTGGTGGAAGCACACAACAGTACTCACTGAACTGTTGAGACTTCTTCCATTGTCTGAGTTGAGGGCTTGTCACATTCCTGCTTGTCAAAGTCGGCTGGGAGTTCAGATGGAGGCTGCGTGACTTGTGTCGACCGTATGCTGTGCGTTAACCTTGTCTGGTACATTTCACAGACGTTCTGCGTTTGAGCTCCTTGTGGGAGCTTCTGTGGCAGCCAGCAGATGTGTTTGTGTGTCTTCTTGTAAAAGTAAAACGCAGGGCTGGTCTTAAATATTTCAATGGGTTTTAAATATTTCACTTCACAATTGCAGCTTCCACACTACATGAACAGCGTAACCTGATTTCAGATAATGGGACTTATTCATTTACTGTACAAACACAAGTATTTGCACAGAAAACACGTGTGAATGTTTTCGTGCAGAAATCATCATTCATCAGTAACTGTTTATAAATTTCGCATTCAAACCAAATGTATGCAAAAATCAATTACTTCTGGTGGTCACAGAAACATAGAACAGGCATTTTTTATATAATACTATTTATATACATTATCGTCTATATAAAATGAAACAATTAGGAGTTGCCACAATAAGCCATTCTTATTTTAAATACACCAAAATTATATGCGGTATAATTGGTTGGGTGTATATTATGCTAATTGCTAAATACTGCAATCATCAACGTCAGAACAAGGGTATCAAAAAATACACATGCAAACACCTGTCGAATACAGCGGGAATTCTCAAACAACTTTTGAAGCACACACAACATGTGTACATAAATATTAATGAAAGACCCAACGACAAAGTTTAAATCTAAAACAAGGTCTATAATCTAGAGGACCTTCTGGTCAGTACATGATTTCACTGCAAATTGTTTGGGAGCCTATATATCCTTTGCCCTGCAAGCTGTCGATAACAAGAACCGTGAGGTCCAGCCCCGATCGCTCTGTCATTATGGAAATGCACATGGGGAGTTGTCCTTGTTATGGACAGTCAGCAATTACAGGCACTCTCACCAAATGACTAATGAACCAGCATCGATAATTTTTAACACAGGGCCTGGCATTTGCATTGAACAATCACAGTCAGCAGATTTACCTCTGCTCCTCTTCTGAGCCCTTAAAAGGTTAAACAGTTGAGGTGGGGCCTTATAAGTATCTGGGAACTGATCCTGGACCTGTCACAGAGAGATGATAGCCATGCTAATGAACTTTATTTAATCCTGACATTACCAGTCTGATCACACGTTGTGCTGCAAACCTTTTAAACCACGATCACTCTCCTGAGACTATCATCACAGCCATGAGAAGGTCAATTAACATTTCTTGTTTAACCTTTATCTAAGCAAAATGACCAAAAACGAAGGCAGTTACTTGTTAGATGGTAAAGTTACTCAGATAAGTATTGCTACTGGTTGAATAACATACAGATTTTCAAATATTTGAATAAATTGCACCAAAACAGTCATTAAGTTGCACATGACATGCACATGTCTCACTTTTAGAACCTAGACATTGTTTGCTGCTTTGTTTTAAGACTTTTATATAAATGTCTACACATGTAAAATGTCACATGTAAAACATAGTTTACACCGCCCCTTCATTCAACATGCATCTGTAAATCCTGTATTATATAAGAACAGGATAATAGAATCTGTACTGGCCTCAGTTGTGCACAAACTATCTTACTGGTGTCACTCTTTCTAACAATGTATATCAACTCTAATAAAAGTATCTTCTAATAATGTTTATGACTGAATGACTGCAGTCATAATTTTTTCAAAAACTCAAAATTTTGGATTTTTTAGGATATAATACCTTTAACTATGATTAAAGCTGTTTGTAATTTTTCCATTTGTTAGGAAAGTTAAAATACACAAGTTTTACAACTTACATTCAAAATCGGTCCTGTATGAATCTTTAACTTCTGAGTTTTCCATTTAATCAAACACATGTGTACATCTATGGGGTACTGTGGATTCTAACACACAAATCCAAATGCTTCTAAAGAAAGAAAAAACATGATACTGTCTATTAAGTGCTGAGAACTTCCAGAAATTCCCATACAAAGCACCCCATGGTAAAATGACATTTGCCTACTTTGATTCCCTTCCAACTGACTTTTCTGTAACCATAAAACAGATTATGTGTAAGTCAAGGGGTTTTACAGCAACCTCATAAACACATTGTTCTCAGATCTAAAAATCAATGTAAACATAACCACATAGGTAAACAAACTCAGCACCTTTCTGTGGTGTGGCTGAGGAAGGAACTGACAGTTGCGTGAAGCTTTGATTGGCCTTTGATGTGTGTCTTAAAGAACCTACAAATGTCTTTGGGAAAGAATGTATGTGTGCGGGTGAGAGAGATGTGTTATGACTCTCAGAGATGTTTTCACAGTTGAGTCAGAAGACTTGAGTGAGATGTTTCAGCACAGCTAGCAGAAACTGTGTGTGTCGGTTTGACTGTCTGGAGTTTGAATATTAATGGAACGTTTTCTGAAGGCTTCCACAGTCCTGAAGAAGATATTTTGTCTTGGCACCTGGGATTCATTCCCCCGGAGAGTAGAAATCCCATCTCAGCCCTTCAAATTGATTCTTTGAGGGAAAGATGAAACAATAAACAGGAGCAAACAGTGGAGGCCCTGAGGAATAGATTTCACCTAGTCAACCTGCTGCAAACCCCCTATGAGCTAATTACAATGAAAATCCTCGACTCCAGTTTTCATAAGATGGCTTCTTATGCAAAAACATCTCTGAGGTAAAGTATCTTATATTAAGCGATAACGAGTAAGATAAAAACGTTACACTTTTAACTAAAGCTTATAACATGCACAGAGTTAGCTGGTGATGTCATTGACATGACAGGCACGGAAGGGCTGTCCCCACATTTGTTACCTAGTGACCACCATTAGCAAAATACCTAGTGACCACCAGAGCAAATAAAGCAGTGTTACTATATCATGCTTATTCTTTCTCCATCTGGAAGACAGTATATGTGTGTGAGGGAGAAAATAGTGGGAAAAGAATAGACTGTCAGAGAAAACAACAGAGTGTTTTCTGGACAGTTTGCTCCTCTAATCTCCTCTGTACCGCAGTAAGCTGAAATTAATGTCATACACAAGCCTCGCTTTTGAAAGACTGTACATCAGCTAAAAGTTAATCTACACACACACGCACACACACACACACGCACACACTCCTTTTCTGCTGGCGCAGTAGCTTAAATTTAGAGACACATTCACACGTCTGGTCCCTCTCTCTTCCTTTCTCTTTTTGTCACAATTCTATTTTCACCTCCACAAGCCAGCGTATCAGCAACAACAAATCAATACATGTGTGATAAAACTGAGCAAATAATACACAGATAGCAGAGTGGTACACATATACAGTACCACACAGTCAGCAAGGTACAGATACGCTATACTGAGGATATATGTGTCATATGGCTCAATAATTCATATGGACATTAAAAGTGAATTTCTGTCTCATTTTAAGGACTTTGAGAAACAAGGCACAAATCTACTTCTGTTTCTTATTGAGATTCCTTAAAAAAATTGAATTCCTCTAACTTGTAGCATTTTTTCTTTATATCAGCAGAAAATCAAAAGACTCCTCATCTTTTGCTGCATGCTACAAGCTAATGCATCATTTTAAGCTAAGGTGACTGGGGAACCAGGTTTGGATTTAGCTCTGAGATCTAAGGTTGCTACTGCATCACTACCCATCAGGACAGGTTGTCAACAAGCTTACAAATAAATGGCAATAATTGTCAATCAATCAATGCAATCAAATCAATGCAAAAAAAATTAAAACAATACATAAAATATATTTAAAACATAAAAAAGATAAATTGGGAAAATGTGAAAGTGAATTTAGATTGAATTAAAATTAGATTATTAATATTGAAAAGAAAATATGCACATCATATGGATGCTGGGCTAAAATATCTTCAACAATTAAGTTAATGCCTCAGTTTGCTTTAGTTTTGTTGACTTGTTTTGAATGCTAGTCCTTAAGACACTTTATCCTAACCAACGTTCTTCAGAAGCTAAAAACATAATAGTCTTATTTCAATCGAGACTTACCAGTCTCAAAAATTGAAGAGAGTCTTTGAGACTTACCAGTATCAAAGAAAAACTCCTTGTTTCTTTAACACAAAACCAAAACAACCTTAAACCAACACACATTTTATAGTTGACTTAGTTTCTATTTCTGCGACAATGCTGGATAACTCCATCCAACCATGCAATCTTATTGGTCCTGAAAACAGCTTCACATTACAGTACATTAAAATTCAAATGTTTTCTGACTGGCTGTAACTGTCACACTGCAAAGCAGTTGCTTGTTTCAGTGTAAACTGTCACTCGAATATTATCGCATTACACCTGGTTAGGACACATAGGCCCTTTCAGCAGGCACAAGCCACACTAAAAGACAAAGTGAGAAGAAACAGAGTCAGAGAGGGAGTGAGAGAGAGAGAGGAAAGGAGGTGTGTGGAACAGTGTGCTTTAGATCGAGGGTCCCAGTGGTTTGATGCTAGGCTGCTGTGATTGGAAAAGTAATTATTGGTCTGTGCAGGGCAGCAGGGTGAGTGACAAGTTGAGCAAGAGGGCGTGAGGCAGACTGTGTCGACTTTCTTTACTGACACAGCAGTGACACAGAGCCCAGTCTCCACGGACATGTCAAACCGGGCATTTCTTACCCCTCTGACACCCATTCAAGGAGAAGAGCTTATTCATTTTGCTGCTTCCCTAAAATCGTCTAAACATTGCACTCACTGCTCAGTGAAGAGGGATACGAGTGCAACAGTGAATAACTGTTGCGGCACAAGAGGTGAAACTGTTGCTCTCTGGATAAAAATGACTGACAACCAAACTTTTGAGTGAAGGTCCATCACTCCTAAAGGAGAGATGCTCTCTCTAGAACAGCTATTGACATTACAAGTGTCAGAATATCAAGTCTGAATTACCTTGATGATATCCATACAGCAGGTTAAGAGCCATCTTAAAAAACGGTTTAAGACTCCATGAGGTCGTATTGGTTTGCTCTTATGTGGATTCTGATAAAGTTATAATAAATAATGTAGTGTGAGCTGTCAATTCTCCAAACTTTAAGCTTAGCACACACAGGACTGTCTGTGTCCGCTTCATGTATCCTTATCATTTTTGGATCAAAGACTGCATCAAAAGCTTGGGATTATGAATTCTTGACTGTGACTTCAGAGCATTAAAAAGGGAAGTGAGACATCTGACATATTAATAAACTATAGCTAATATAGATGAATCACATTTCAAAAGCTTGAAGTTTTGATTACACCGACTGAATGTACTAATCTACCCAAGCACCCATCATGATTCTGGAATAAAACATGTAAACAGTCTGTATTTTTTAAGAACACAAACAATGGTAATGCTTTGTTGTTTTTTAACTTCATGTGCGAGCGTCTCCTTTAATAAACGAGATTTGTTTATTATAGGAAAATTGTCAGTATGGTTGCCAGACGTTTACTGTAAAAATGGTACAGAAAATTAGCTATTATAGGATGGCACTTTGGTGCCTGTATATTTTTCAGCTCATATATTTACAATATTAAAACTTGATATAATGTTAATTGTTGTTAAATCTAAACAAGATGAGGAAACAGAATCAACAAGCAGATGTAAAGACATAGCAATGACTCCATACATGAACATACTCTACAACAGAAACATAGAAACATGAAAACATGGAAACAGAAGGCCAGAACAAAGCACTAGCGCACTGCAACCACCAGAAAGAGATATACATGGGATATATATACAAGACTAATCAATGGGAAACAAGAAACACCTGGACACAGTTAGGGCGGAGAAACATTAACAGAACTACAAAGACCATGACTAGACTGAACTACAACTGAAATGACAACTTCTAAATAAAGACATGAAAACAAGGCACAACAGATATGACAAAAACATTTTATGTAGTATAATAATGGTTAAAAAATATGTACATATTGTGAAACGTATCTTAAATAATTTATCATTGTATGGTAAGACTGTCATTTTTTAGCATTTTTCTGTTAAAATGACTTTATTTAAAAGCCCCTGCTGTTAGACAGGTTAATTTGTAGTCTCTCTTATGAGACCGTGGAGGGTCCCTGTAAAAGCTCTTGAGCCCTCTCTGGAAAGCCTAACATCAGTGGCAGAGGGTCAAAGCTGTTTACTGAAGCCTTAACAGCCATTCCAAACCCTATCAAGAGACTCAACCACAACACTGACCAATATGAAAGTCTGAAATTAAGAGTACATGTGGTCGACCATGCAGGCATCTGAGCATGCAACTACCCTTAAAAGTGTATGGATGAGTTTACAGAGTTACAAGCCATATAAAGAATTACAACCCATATTAGTTTTCATTCAATTCAGAATTACTCAACGTGTATTAAATTTACTTGTTTATCACACCATACTTTTCCTAATATCAATTTTTAATTTCCAGATAGGTTTAATCCGCTTTACTCTCACAGGAACCGGGGATATATTTAGCCATGTACAGGAAAACAATTAAATCTTATCGACCGATTTTTTTGTTTCACTGCCAGCGACAAGCTTACCTGTCACCTGCTCCCTCCTCTTTTTTTATTTCAGCACGTCCCTGAGCATGAGAGACACTTTGGCTTTTATCTCCTCATTTTTAATATCATGCTCTAATTATTTATTCTTCAGGTGTATTAAAGTTGAGCTGAATAGCGACTGGATCCGCCCTGTTAGCTTTAATTACTGCTCTTTGTTCATTCCTCTCCGAGTTTAATGAAGGAGCCGAGCAAAATTAAAAATGCGTAATGACATGAAACCCAAACAGCTCAAGGTGGGCCACGTTTACCTCGGCTGTGTGTGAGTGGTGCTGAAAAACACGGTAATGATCATTTTCCCTGTAATGTTGAGCCATATACTGCTGAAGTGATGGTTCCCAGTAGTCGTCATTATCATCACGATCATCTCAGTTTAAACTAATACACCACGGTGGAGGAAACAGCAAGCCCGTGTTTTTGTTTCAGGCAGTATATTTCTATGCATGGAAAAGGACTGTTTGTCAAGATTATGCATGACATTAGAAATGTCAGATGCCTCGTACATAAAGGTGACTGATGTCAGGATGCGGTGATGAGGTGGGGAAGGCAGAGGTAGGAGGGAGATGAATGTCGCCATTGTAAAAAATAAACGGCGCCCGAAAGCCTCTGTGCAGAATTAAACCGAAATTCATCAGACTAACAGCCTGCTGCATACTAGAGTCCACACTGGAGCCAAACAGCCATTTAGATGCAGGATAACATGTGAGACTTCTCTGTTTTGGGCTGATGGTTTGTCTAAATGCTAATTTATGTTCAAAAAGCGGTCGAAATTCCAAAGGCATCATGTTTAGACTGCAAAGACATCAAAACTGCTTTCAGACCGGGTATGTTATTCTGTGCTGGAAGGTTATTTTCCCCCACTGGCCAAAGCAAGATTGGATTTCAGTAATGAAACTGCCTAATAAAGCTCATTATACCCTCAATCTGGGAACAAATTTGTTTTTTAATAACACAGCGATTCATACGTGTAATTAAAAAGTAACTTGGCATTCGTCACCCCAAATTAAACAAATACGGCGTGACTGATGTGGAACCGGAATGGTGTGTGAAAAACATAACAATAAGCGAATAAATGATGTGGCAAAAACTATTATGTCACATGAAAAAACAAATGCAATCGTACTGTTAAAATATAAATGAAACTGAGAATGTGCTAGGCCTGTAATCCAGCTGGCGCTGTTAGACATATCACATCAAAGGCAAATACAAAGTGTTAGCTGTGTTTTCTTTCAGAATTCTGTACTGTGTGCCTTTAATGTTATTTTAATGATTTAAGGTGCAGTCAGAAGCCATTTTGGAAATCTGTGACTTCTGACTGCAAATTGGTGAAAGACGATGCGTATTTAAGTATTATCTCAACCTCTGACATACAGGTTTGTAGCATGAATACGTTATGAAATACTATCTGCGCGTCATTCACAAATATGCCAGTTTCTCTACATGAGTCCTGCAGCCTTATGCACACTTTGGCGGATGCAGGTGGTAGCTATTTTTCATTTTATGAATACTGCTTACTAGCATAAACTACTCTTTTGACGTACTGCTCTTGGCATACACGCAACATGCGAGTATTTTTATGTTGCCTTGGCTGATGTTGGAATCATTGTGGACTTATACTGATGCCTAGTGGCTAGGATGCAGCATCACACATGGGGCATACTTTGCGAGGGAAGGAGGGAGGCAACCCACCAAGTATTCAACTGCAAATCCCCACCACTCAAATATTTTATACCATGATCGCATAATTTTTACATTTGTACATTTGTACAAATAATTATTTAGTAATATTTTGTGTATAAAAACAATGTGATATATCATAATAAAAATGACAAAAATACTAAACCCCCCTTTTGTTGCAAAACTTGGTAACGCCCAACCAAATCTTATTCAAACTAATTCTACGCCTTTGATCACTCAAAAGCTCCAGTATTCAGTTACTAATTTTATTGTAGAAATTTATGGAAAAAGTACACCCCTAAGGTCACTTTACTTGGACACTGGTTTGGTTTACTGGCTCTGAGTGGTTCTTAATTCTGTGTTAAACTTTACAAGTTCACATTCTAAAGGAGACACTGACCTAGGATCAGCTAATATTCAAGTTTAAAAAACATGATTCTGTCTCAATTTCCTGCTTATCTTCTGAATTGAGTCAGTGGGCTAATCCACCAGATCTATAACCTAACAGAGAAACCCAGACCCAGTTGAGTCATTTTCCTTCTCATGATAGGTCATCCAAACCGCAAAACTTCACATAGTAACTGGTTACAGGCAAAAAGATTCTTCTGATTCCATGTTTCCTTTTAGAGATGAAACTCCCTCAGATAATGTCTTAATACGCTGTTTCATGACACTTCTGAGGGAAAGAATGGAAATGTGGCATGAATATGTTAACGTCTCACAGTCTGTGCTGCAATCTGGGGAGAATAGAGAGTCAGGAGAGACCAACTGACACATTCAGCCAGCAGGCCTCACATACACACACACACACACACACACAATCTCAGCTGCTGGGCATGTTGCTGTGAAAGACATGATTTTTTCCCTCTGCCATACAGCCATATGAAGCCAGGCTGTGTAGAGTGAGAGAGATAGTGAGAGCAGAGAATAATTCACACAGTGAACAGATGAAGGGTTATCAGTCCATATTCTGCTGCATAAATCTTAGAATATGGGCCTGCTGGGGAAAACAGAAAAAAGAAAAATAGCTAGACTTTGGCCTTTTACCTTCTTACATATGATGGAAGTTCAAAGGATCTCACATATAGCCTACATGTGTGATCGTCTGAATTTTGCAGTAGTCATACTGGTTACTGTAAATGCTACATTGCCATTTAAGTCTTCTGATTAAATGTTAATCACCACTTTAATAGTCATTTTTCATGTTAAAACACTTTCCTGCATTTAACCCAAAACTGAATACACGAATCATTAAGAGATATAGGTTATACATATAAGTTATTATTTCACACATTCTGAACACTCTAAACTTTGTGTGAAGTGTGAAATGAGTTTGAGGAGAGCAGACTGTATATAATTGTTAGCAGCCTGCATAAATATTATTAGTAGCCAACCATAGATGATGTGACTTAAAATACATAAGCTTGTTTATTTACTACTTGTTTATTTATTTAAATGTATGCATTTATTTTCTTGATCAGTGGTTTTGAATTTTCCTGAGGGCTAACATTGGCCATAGAGTCCAAAAATTAAAAAAAAATATCCCTGAAATAAAAAACATGCACAAAACATGCATATGTAACATTATTAACATGACAGGCTGAGGAGAAAAAAAGCAATTTTGTAAATACACAAGCATAAGGTGCAGTGTGTGATGTATCAGGCTAACACAGGCTAACAAACACTGAGCCAAATATTAAATTAGCATTAGCAATATTACCGTGACAAATTAATTTAATTTTGCATTAAATTACAACTGACAACTGAGTTTCAATGCTTTATAGCTTTCAATGCAAACAATGTTGTTTCTATTCCCTTTCACATATTGGTAAGCCTAGAGTATATTTTTGCTCTACTAACTATACCAAATGGTTAGTTACACTTTATATTAGGTATTTAACATATTTTTCCTGCTCCATCAAAACATGTGACCTATTTTCTGCTCATGACCTGGCAGTTACAAATCACTGATTCCATAGATTCCAAATGAAATCTACCAAAATCTACCAGAAGTATTTGCTTTAATCAACTCCACAAATTAATAGCCAATTTGTTAAACACTAACTTGTACCAAAGAAAGTAGAAGAATTTGCATCATTTTTGAGCGCCTTGCCAAATTAAATATTTGGCCTTCCATACATCACAGAGCATGTGACATTAAGTAGCTTGGCGAGTCACGGCAGGGAAGAGAGGAAGGGCCACAGACTCACTGCAGATTGATTTACAGAGGCAGAAGGCGGTAAATCACCAGCCGGAGGGCGAGACCGCCTCACAGGGCTTGAATAACAGGCCAGCAGCCAAAACACTCTGTGAGTAATCTATCAAGACCTGTTACAGTCAGACGCGAGGGGGTACGCGGGTCTACATCCTCTCTTGTCTCTCCGGGACACCAGTGTTGTCACATTGATGTAGAGAGGCCAGCTCCCATCACAAACTGTGTAACCCTTTAAGCTTTGAGAGAATGAACTTCCTTTGAGCCTTGGTGAAATTCTGGATTAAGAACATTCTGAACCCTAAATTGTGCTCACTAAACTCGGTTTTACTAAACTAAGGTTTACGATGGGTAACGTGTATAACTCCCACACGTGTACGAGTTAGTAGGGTCGAAATTTAAAAAAATAAAGTTGATCGCTTGCTTTCTTAAAAAGCCATAGATCAAAGCAAATTTGCCTTACACTCCTCATATACATTTCCCATAATGAAGATCTATGGGAGCAGACGGCACGGAAATGAATGGAGAATTTAATTAGTGTAAAGACGTGAGATCCAGATGCTCCGGATTCTGCTAATTCCAAGTCATTCTGATTCACTAATACAATACAATTCCAGGAAATAAACAAACGTGAATCATCGCTGAACTAAGTGAATATAGCATGATCAGTAAATATCACTGGACAAATGAAAAGCTGAAAAGGTCATTTTACATTTGATGCCTGAATTAATAAATGACAATGGATTTTTTGGGTACTAAAATGGTGTATTTGACAGAGAGCTATACATCTGTTCAATTAAAGAGTAGAAGATATTCCATAACCACTTGGTGCATCATGCCAGCCATGTTGAATTTATGTTGTCATAAATAAAAAACAATATTATTTAAAGAGGACAGTTATGTACTAGAAGTATGGGTGGGGGTCAAAGGTTATTACTTATTGTGGTTTGGGTATAAAGATGACTTTAAAGAACTGTACACTGTAGTGTACACCACCAGTCAGAGGGATTGACTAAAAGAGAGCAGGTCTGTGGAAAATATTCCATAATACATGTCTTGTGAACCACAACAGTATATATGGGCGTGGCCTCCACAGAGCTGATAGTACAGAGAATAATACAGAGTACATACCATCACAGACTGAAGGCTAAAATGTGTACGGTTTCAGGTTGGTCAATCTCAAAAATAGGTTCTACTCAGAGCTAATATTGATTATAATCATTTAGACCAATCGCATGTAATGAAATCGTGCGCACAGGGAGAGCCAGAGCATTCATCACTCAGACCACAGCAGACTCATAAATCTCGACGGTTTTTACACAAAAGCATGGATCATTGATCACCGCCATACTTGAATGTGTAAGTCCAGGAAAACAGTGAGGGTGCAGGGAAAGATTAATAGAAATATGCTGGTCATACACCCAAATGGCATATAAATTAATTGACGGACAAGCTGGGATATGCAGACTAATCAATCAC
This sequence comes from Botia almorhae, assembly GCA_036877575.1. Taxonomy (NCBI): domain Eukaryota; kingdom Metazoa; phylum Chordata; class Actinopteri; order Cypriniformes; family Botiidae; genus Botia; species Botia almorhae. The sequence continues at coordinate 109,072 of JAZGTJ010000258.1, forward strand.
ATTGCTAAAGATGGATGAGAGTATTGGCAATGGAGAGATTTAATCTCAGACAACACTACGCAAATGACTGTTTCACTTACAAGCTTTCTTAAACACTACAAAACGCTCTGTGGCTTCTCACAGCATTTAAAGTGAACTTATGTTCCCTTATTACAATTATAAATACCTTTTTAAGATTATAGAACATTTTTAAATGAATATCAATTCGGAGGGAATCGTCTACATTTACGAACAGCAGCAGAGAGAAAAGATTCTGGTGTTACCTTTAAAGGGACACAGTTCACAGGCACTTCCTTTATATTAATCACTCACGGAAACCCCTTTAGTCCTGCCAAGTAATACGCACACAAAACCTGTGATAATAAACGCACATTTTAATGATGCTAATGTAATCAGACATTTCCGTTACAGAGGTTCAGATGTGGTTTAGAGTGCTGTGATTTTCTTTGGCTGCACTGCACCTCAGCCAACCTGGCCATGGTATGTTTAGATTTTCAGCTGAACCGGACTGGATCTGATGACGCAGGGAGTAAGACCAGCCTAAGTCAACAATGTAGAGATTCAACTCCATGAACTGGGGTGATAAACATTCAAACCCACTTATCTGTTTCTGCAGTCCTTTTACTGAATAACGCAATTATGCAATATATTTCAGAATAAAATAATAAAAACGTAATGCAACTGATGGTTTTTATAAAAACGTCCTAACAAATAAATGTGAAAAACGCGGTGTAAAATAACTGTGTAAAGAACAATACTGCCCTCTGGCGTAGAAAGCTGAACACAACATGTGTCATTTTGTGTAATTAAGTATCCAGAGACTCAAATATTTGACAAGCAATAGTAAATGGTGGTTTCCTAACAAGCGTGCATTTATCCACCGGATTTTTCATGCATTATTAACTTTGGGATATACCTCTCCAAAATCTGCCCCTTAAAATGATTTTTGTTTGTGTAACCTAATGTCAGGTTTATTCAGTTATATTAAATGCTATTTTTATATAACTGTTTATATAACTGTTCACTTTTATATAAAATGCTTGATGAAAAATGCTTGCTTTATTAACTTGATTAAACTAAACTTGTATGACATTCCAAGCAAATCAGTCTTTCAAAATAACATTAAAATGCTATATTAATAAATAAATGAAAACAGTCATATCTGTTCTCAAACACACTTTAAAAGCAACAGCAGCTGGTCTTTCCTCATTCCATCAGGAAGAGATATTTCCTCACCACCCATGACTGATTTTTCCTTTGCCGCTGACTAGTGTGAGAACAAAAGCCTATAACCTGTCCTGAGGGGCCTTTGTCCTACAAAATAGCTACAATTTCATATGAAGATTGTTTTGTTTGCGTTTGCAGTTGGATTTGGATCGAACTGCCCGATCATTTCTCATGAAAAAGTTGCATAAGTGTTAGAGGCACAAAGATAAAAAAGTTATGACCAGGGTAATAAAAACTCAGTTATTAAAGCAATATCACGCTTGCTGTGGTGCTGTTATGATCACATATCAGTGTAATATTGCTTTATTGCTTCATTAGGGTGCCAATTTTTGACAGTCGAGTACAGAATCAGATAATGGTTTGCGTCAAGTTTACATTTATGCTTTACTTCACATAATGTAAAATATATATTCATGACAACTGGCTGTTTAAAACTGTATTTTAAAAGATAATATTGTCGCACTTTATTTTACAGAATGTGCACTTACAGTACATTTCGGGTAATATGTTTAACTACATGACTTAGTAATGGTTATGGTAAGGTAAGCCTTTTACTTAGTTACTGCACTTAGAAATTATAGTAATTACTATAGAAAGTAGTAAGCAATGTAGGATGAGACCATAGAATAAAGTGCTACCAATATTTTGATATAAATATGTATATTGTACAGTCTTGTTTTGTATTGTGTTTTGTATATATTTGCATGTTAGCAAACACACCAACAGTACATGAATATTTTTGGCTTATAGGCTCTTCATCAATGTTAAAATCACACATTGGTGAAGCAGACACCCAGCACGATGGTCCAGAGCATTAAATTACATGAAACTGCTCCAGAATCCACACCACTATGAAAGGTTTTGTCATGGATATATGTGATGATGTGATACATCCCCACATAAACCTCTTCACACACAGGCTGGATCTGGTCTTCTGGAAGCTCAAAGGCAAAGTCCCCTTTGTCCCGAAGCTCAAATGTGAAAGAAAATGGGATTCCGATCAAACGAGCCCAATCCTGAGAATTCCCAGAGAATGGATCTGTTTCAAAGGAAAGCAGCAGAAATCACAGCAGTGTTACCGGGAGCCAACGGCGTTCTTTAGCATGTGAGCATGAATTGGTATTATCCTCAGTGAAAAATAAACAAAGAGAGGGATTTCACTCACAAAGAACATCTGCACTCTTTCCCACTTCATACTCCATCCCATGCACAGACTGCATGGCTTTAGCTGCAGCCAAGCCAACCTCCATCTGTTCATGCCAGAGAAATCAGAAGACAAAGTATGTGAAAACCAAACAAATTCTTTACAGCTCTGACAATGGTTAGATTCCATCATGCGTCTCACAAAATAATGCAATATGTCATGAATACATCTGGTCATAATTTGGATCTAATCTTATTATCTTGGTACCTTTCAAAACACACTGAAACTAAAAGTGTGCTCAAGCATGTTTCAGGCAGGAAAAGAGAACAATGAAGGACTATAGAATTTGGTTTATAAATCGAATCATTACATGTTGAGCCTGTGATGCACTGATCAAAGCTCCTTTCTTGGAAAGTCACTTCACTTGGCGACCATATTTGCACAAGAACAAGTCCTATGTCCTTGAATGGGGAAGACAGGATATCTTTAAATGCTCTGGCTCTTAAGGTTTAAAATAGAATCACATATTTCCAGAAAACAATTACACTGTACAATCAGTTTTGTTTCATAAGCTCAAATATGCTAAAACACCTTTTTCCAGAAACACTCTAAACACAAAGAATCAATTAACAATTGGCGATTGGCTCTTTTTACTGAAGGGCGGGACTTTCTCTGCTAGTGTGGCTGTATTGAGCATTGCACTTTTCCCCATTCATAATAATACCACTGCATCTTATGTCTATAGACTTTCATTGATGCATTTTTATCCAAAAAACAAACAAATAAACAGACAAATAAATAACATCTAGTGCGGATTTTAGCTCATAGATGATCTTGAGTCACCAGTTCATTGTAATTTGGCGCTGAGACATGCGGATGCCCATATGGAAGCAGAATCTGTTGTCCGTATGAGTGAATGGTGAAATAACAGAGAATCTCATCTGTCCTTTTTGCCAGAAAGTCAGTCACGGCCTTCGACTCTTTTTCTGAGACTGCAGCTGTGCCATGATAATTAAAAGCACAGCAATCAGACGAGACTCCAACCGCTACAAGACAGACAGAAGAGAAATGAAGATAAAACAAGATAGAATGACATACTGTTACATTCCTGGCTGTGTTTCCCCTGTCATTTGTTTTTCACCTTTTGTCTCTCGCTGTTCCCTTGTTTGTTGTCATGGTTACCCTACTAGCCCCGCCCCCTTGTTAACCTGTTAGCTTGTCTTCTCCTGTGTATATAAAACCCTTGTGTTTCACTTCTTGGTCAGTTGTTTGTATAAATATTTGCTTGTTTAAGGTAGTTCATTTTGTTGTTCCAGTTTTTTGTGTCCTATGGATTTTAATAAAAAGAAGCAACCACATTTAAATTCCTCATCTCCATCTGTTTTCCTTGCCTGCCTTGCACCCCTTTTTGAAATACATATGTATATAATGTATACATTTTAATTGTGCAAGTCTTACTGCCCCAAAGGGCGTCGAAGTTCCGGTTCAAATCGACCCCATAACAATCACAGCCTTCAGGTGGAGTCGACCTTGATTTTCTCCATAAACGAGTCTGAAATACAGTAAATACAAATATCTCAGCTGTCCACCTCATGTAACCATCTTAACTAACATTTTTGTGTGTAATTTCAGCAGAATTGCAAAAACAATGAATAAAAAATAATATACTGATGAAAACAGTAAGCCCAGCTTACAGTATTATCGATCCATGAATATACATATCCATCAATGTTAAATACGGGCATCACATAGAAATCCAGGTTTTGGACCACTTTGTTGAGCTTCTGATCAGTTTTGAAAGTTCTCAAAATCTGTACGGGTGACATACAAGTAATGTGGTTACTTGACAGGTACAATTATGTTGTTCTTTCTTTATCAATGTATATAAAATATAAAACTATAAAATGTAAATGTCTTTTAGGAAAGAATTGAAGGGTAAAATGGCTCATGGCTTCTACAGGGTTTAAACACAAAACCTTCTACTCAGCAGCTCAGATCTTTAACCGCTACAGCAAGCCACCCCTGTGAGTTCTTGCATTGGAACACCTACTTCTTTGACAAACCATTGGCAGAAAGCAGGAGCAATCCATTCCCTGGCATGGATTCCACAGTCCATCCATATAGCTTTCTTCTGTTTGCCATCAGGATTCACACTAATCTGAGAGCATTCAAACAGACACATACTCATTGCTTAAACCACAAGATTCACGCATACCTGTAATATCACAAACCAATTCTTCTAAAAAGAACTTACACAACAGTTAGTTTCAGCCCTTAAATCTGACTAAACAACAGATGTTTTAAGAGTGCTGTTATTGGATCAGAACAGCACTGGTACGGTTTACTGTTTTGTATCCACCAAAACAAACTATGACAACGTTATTGACTTCTTCAGAGGAAATGTCAAGGTATTGTCAGGGTCCTGGTTTCTGGTCTTGAGTTTTTCCTATACATGTATATACATGCACATGTACATATACATACATATGTAAAAGTTGATAGCCCACCTTCAAGAAGGTCATGTTTCTGCCTTCAAATGTCTCTCCAAATACTGATGAAGTCACAACCCCTGGATTATCCTTCACAGTCTGTTCCATCCATGCAGAAATCTGTACGAGAGGATGGACACGTCTGTCAAACATTTGCAGTTGAGTTCAGTAGTGAGTAAATATTTCTACTTATGTTATATCAATCATTAGCACTGGTGTCAGTGAGGACAAGATCATACTATTAATTCTGGTAATCACTGTATAATTAACAGGTTTGCTGATGGATTGTTCTGGTTAGAGTTGAGGTGGATAGCTTAGGACTCTTACCTCAGGCAGAGGGTGGTATTTGGTGTATTCATACTCCAAAGCGGTTCCTTTTGGCTGTGCAACCCTGTGGATTCATGAGTAATAGCTGATCAAAATAAAGAAATATCTCTCAAATGAACAATATCAGCCTCATTAAACAAATTGTTTCATATTATTTTTGTGTTTTTTATTGGGAAGCACATTAACACTCTGGAAATACAGGGCTGAGAATTTGGGCCAACACTGGGTACAATTGTATCCAGGGTTATTTTGACCTAGTGGAGTTAGGTTGCGGGTTTTAATTTGCAAGTTTAGCATATTTGATCTAGTTCTTTACCAAGCTATAGGTTAAAAATTACTATGATGCACGGTTGAGTACACCCAAAGTGTACTACCATTAAAACCACACACACACACACACACACACACACACACACACACACACACACACACACACACACACACACACACACACACACACACACACACACACACACACACACACACACACACACACACACACACACACACACACACACACACACACACACACACACACACACACACACACACACACACACACACACACACACACACACACAGGGACAGCTATAAAAATCAAAAAAGGTTACAGGAGTTCATTAGTTTTATATTTCATATTATATTAATATATTTATATAATTATATTTTATTTTTTATTATTAGCTTTATAAATAAACAAACAAAAGGCCTGAAACAAGACTTATCAGGGTTGTATTTATACTATTGGCTCAACCTTTTGGAAACATACATAGATATTTATATAAATGTATACATTTTAATTGTGCATTTAAATATGTACATTTTATTATTATAATGCACATATCTATGATGTTCATATCTAAATATCTATGACGGCAATTAAAAAGCAAACTTTAGAATAGGTAAAAATATTTTCCATAACCCATGAAAATGTAATGTTTTAAATAGGGACATGAATTTGGCAGATATTCTTATGCTTTTTAAAATAATATAAACTTTTCCTTCATATTTTGCACTACACAATAGATATAAATCTCTCAAATAATGGGTTCAGCATCCTGTTTTTATCATTAGTCATAGACATTCACTGCACACAAGTGACTGTTTCCTGAAAATGAACAAATATGTATTTCATATTTCAAATATAAAAAGAGGAATATTTTCCCTTTAAAAAAATATGTTAAAGCATTTATGACATTATGAGTTTACTCCACAAGGAGATAATTAAACTTTTTTGTAAACTTTTTTTTCCCGTTTTGTTTTGTTTAGTTAGTTAAGCACTTTTTAATTAGTTTTAAATAACTCATTTAAAATAACTGACCTGTCTGGAAGGGCATCTGCGTTCTTTACAAACCATAGCAATAGAATCAATACACAGGATTTCTGCATGTTTCATCTGTGCAAATCCTCTGCTGGCGAGACTGCTGTGAACAATCCTAATCACTCGCACGAGGAACGGTTGATGTCATTTGATGTTTCCTGTTAGTTCTCGCCATTAAAAGTCAGTTACACAGTAACCAGTCATCAGTTACTTATCATAGCTTGATAATTACTGAGATGAGCACTGTTTAAAGTGACAACATTTATCATCTTAGAAACTATACATTACACATTGTGGAAGAGTCAATGCTGCGATAGCAAACCTGTAAAAGGAGGTAAAAAATTATCATTTTCATAGACTGAACAGTAAGGAAAATATGTGGTAAAGAACAACAATCTACTATAATTAGCTTTTTGTGAGAATATAATTTTTGTTTTTACATGTAATTGTTCAGGCAGTGTCTTTTGGGAGATGCTTGCAAAAACCAGCAGTACCACATCCTGTTGCTCTTCTACAAACTTGTTTTAGTCATGCTGCTAGCAGAGCTGTATATAAGAGCAGGTGTTTCTGTGTCCATGTCGGTTGGACAACCAATCGGTTTAAAGGGAACTTCTGCTCATCTAGGGGTAAACATTAAATGTAAGGATAAAAAGGCACGTTGATAAATGATATCTTTTTTAACATGATGATAAGATATGAACAGTTTTTTTTTAGTTAATTACAGCATGTCCTTCAGTCAGATTGCACTGCTTTTGTTTCGATAGCAACGGTTTTTATTAGCAGAGACAAAGTAACAGGCCATATTGTGTCTTAAATCCAAGTTCTTTCATATCACCTTCTGGTTTATGGAACTGTTATGTAAATGCAATATCAGACTCAGTCTTGCTATTGTAGTTAAACAGCAGCACGGCTATGGTTACCTTTGATCAAATCAGGCAGTATTCAGTGTAATAGCACTCTTGCCTGTGTTATATCAGATACTGCTTAAGTCTCTCTGTGAGTTTCAATAAAGGGTTTTAAGAGTCCTTTTTGTAAAAATGTTTTATTAAAATGTATTTTTGTCCACAGTAGTTAAAACTTAGGCACCTGAAACACAAAACAGCATACACCCATAATCTGAATGATCAAAACTCATACATAAAAGGGATAAATAAAAAAAAATGACTTCATTAAACAGTGCTTTTCTTTGTCGCCCTTCGGACACAAAGGC
>JAZGTJ010000258.1:116848-159866 GCA_036877575.1 Botia almorhae
TACATACAAAAAGATGCCTACAAGGCACAAAGGGTTTCATTGTAAGACAGTGCTTGTTTTAGAAAAGATCACCAATAAACGTTTTGATCACTGACAAAAATACAAACACAAATAATCACAAATGTATAAAAAAATGAAACGTTGTAACCACCAGGCAATAATACTGAAGAACATAAAGGCAAGATTGGCAGACTCTCTGCAAATGGAGGATGTGGAAGGTCTCAATGATGTGGAGTGGTGTAGATCTTCCACCAAACTTTAAATCAATCAAATCTTGATGTATATGGATGGTGACTCTTTTTCTATTATCTCTAAACAGGGAGAGATAAAGAATCAACCAACCATTTCACTTGGCCAACCATTAAGACTTGGCCAATCAGAAGAGGGTCACCGGGCGTGATGTCACAAGGTGGGCGGCAGAGTGGAAGCAGCAGGACAGAGTTTGCAGTGTGGTGAAAAGTAGGACACTGAGGGAGCTAATAACAGTCTCTGGAGGCCATGTCCTTTCCAATATTAGCCCAAACTGATATGTACATTTATTCTTGTGGGCTTTGGGCATCTGCCAGCAGGTCTGGTCTGAGGCACTCAATGGGACATTGGATATTCTGTTGGAAAATGTACACAGTTATGTAAACAAAGTATTTGAAAATCCCCTGACATGTGAAATCAAATGGATCCAGTGTACTTTATAAAGGCATGTTTCTAGTCTTATTTTTCCTCAGGTTTACCCAAAAATGACCCTCATCAAAGATACTTATTGACTGTCATTTAAAAACAAAAACGTACTAGCTTGCGCAGGGCATTCTCTCTGTAGCGGTCGAAAACATCTGTGTGCACAGGAGGCTGAATGAGGTCCATGTCAACTTCAGCCCCGGGCTTACGGCAGTTCTCACAGCGCCAGCCCTGAGGAAACGACATGCTTGAAAACAACCCTCATACACAGCATTGAACTGTATAATACATTTACTGAACATTTATAATACATTTACTGTATATTATCAAATACTACACAAATGTACTTGTACACTTTAGTCACATGTAAAAATAAATACATTTTATTGCATATCAAATTTCAAATCAAGTGGTATCTGCAAACAAACCTTCAGCTCTCTTAGCTATTTTTTCAGTTACCCTTAAACAACTGGTCTCCAGGTCCTTCTCAGTAAACATATATAATGTCAATTGCTCATAAGTTGTATGCTCATAAGATGTTTTTACAAAGTAACCACATGTCTAATGTATAACATTAACTATAGACACAGTTACTATGGTTAAGCAGAAAGTGTCCACATTTGCTCTTCAATATGTCATTTGAACAGTTTATCCATTATTTATAAACTTAACAACAGTTTTTGGATAGGTGTATAGGTGTTGCTTGTGAAGTGTGCTTATGCTATGCATTTTTAAATAAATGCCAGTTAGTTTAATATTTTTGTTTTAGATTTTTAGCACGGCTTAAATATCTCAATCTTTTTGGGGCCTCTGTATATGTATATTCATAACACAGAAACTCTTTCATACGTAAACACGCACACCCGGACACATGAAAAAAACATTATCGGAAAGTTTCGTGTCACCTGTTGTCCTCCGTAACAGGTACAGGTGCATATAGCTCCCAGATACTCCTTCTGCCACTGGTTCCCCACCTGGTACAACTTCCCCTCGTCATAGCAGGTGGACTCATCTACAGCAGACCACAAGTCAGACATGCCACCAAAAGAGCTTGATTTAACTCAAAACTACTCTTACGGTTTAAACTTACGGGGTTCACACTTAAATTCTCCTTTGCCATTGCCCAAACAGGTACAGCTCATCATGTGACCATTCTCTGCATGGCGCTCCCACTTCTCCCCGATTCTGTAGTTATGACCGTTGTCATGACACCACTCTGCAGATTCAGAAATGTGTGTGTTAGCATTATGACCGCTGAATACTGGTCCTGGAGGAAGACATTTGAGCAACAGGGAACTTGTTCTCAGTGAATTCATCCTTTACACACACGCACAGCATCCTGATCTCTTGATTCATGAAGATTTCATTCATACAGTGGTTAGCACACGCTAAGCTTCTCTCAGAGTTTAATATCGTCTGGTTAAAAGCTGACAATACAAATCTGAGCCGTAAGCCACCTTCTGTCTGCCTGTCATGTTTGATGACTTCCACAAACATGTCAGGAAATGCTAGTATGGACAACAGTTTGAAGTTTAATATCCAATTATAAACTATATTATCTTCCGTTTATTGGTTTAATCAGGTCCAACTAGTCTTCCAGCCATGCCAAGCTGGTATAAAACTGGTTTAGCTGGTTGGACACCTTTATAATCAACAAGTTAGACCAGCACCATAAGGTCCACAGTCTAGCAAAGTCCTTCAAACCAGCTCTGGTTTACAATGTTTTGTTCCAACAAGGTTAATTCACTAAAGTGAATTCTTTGAACCATAAAACACGTTTAAATGCCAAATGGTTGCCCATGCTAGCGTGAGGTTTGGTGTTTAGCGTGTAGCAGCGCTGTCCATTCACTCACTGGATGAATCACATCTGAAATGGCCACTGCCAAGACCAAGGCACTTGCACCACAGTTTAAAGCCCGTCTCTGACATACGCTCCCACTCGGCGCCCACCTCGTGGTAGGTGGCGGTAAATGTGTCATAACACACATCCCCGCCTGTGGGAATGACTCCAGCCCCTGGAACTAAAACATATGAACGTGAGAACAAGCAGATATACTTGAAATGCTGTTAAAAAGAAGCTGAACAACATAAACTGTATTCTTTTGGTTCTGAGCTGCAGTTATAATACATTATTTTTTTTATAATTATATAATATATAATATAATATATATAATATAATATATTTTATAATTGAAGCTTTACCACTGTTTCCGACAGTCACAACATCTTCCAAGACTTTCTGTTTTTGGTCTCCATTGACAGATTCCACAACAACATTGTAGGAGGCACCAGAAGTGAGACCAATCAGAGTGGCACTGGTAGACGTGCCAGGCAGACGCATCTGAAAGGGAGACACAGCAAGAGAGAGAGAGAGTCAGGAGGTGACATGTATTCATTATTATTGATTTTAAAATACAGGAAGGAAAAAAATCTATAAATAGTAATATACTTTTCCAACATGGTCACATAGTACAATTTAATTTAGTCACGTCAATTTAAAACAAATTATATTAACAATTACATGGTATAATGCCTAATGTACGTACAGTCAGAAATAAGGATAGAAGAAACACAATCCTAACCTAAACCTGACCATAACCTGTTACCGCAAAAATTATAAGGATTTTCTGTACAAGACGCTTACTGTAGTCGTAAGCCTACCATATAACCAGGAACACATTCATACAGACTACCAGATAATGGTGGACTTGGTAACTCACCTGGAAGGTCTTCTCATTGATCTCTGTGATGGGGCTGCATGACACAACATACTCTGAGGTGTGTGGCACAGGCTGCCAGATAATTGTGGTCTGGGTCTGAGATTCCTGGGGCAGGTCTGTCTCATTGTAAAGGTCCACGAAGGGGAAGCCTGGTTCAGGACCCTCGTTTACCTTCACCACTGGTACTCGCTGACCATCGGCTCCTGGCAGGGGGATGTAGACCAGGGGCTCACGGTGGTTTGGGGCGTGGGGGTGCTGGCCATTGTTGCCCAGGTTCAAGCTCTGATATTCGGTGTAGATGTGTTGGCCCTGCTGTCCCAGTGTATTGTGTCTGTTTGGCCCCAACACATGCACGTGGTTGTTGAAGTGGTCATTGTCCTCCGGGACATCCAGGATGTCATGATGGGGTCGGCTGGGTTCGGGCAGCTGGGGCATCAGTGGCTGACTTTCTATTTCTAACAGGAAAATTGTAGTGGGACAAGCAAATGAGTAATGCAATAACATGTTTGTGCCAGAAGAGGGCACTGTATAAAAAGTGCTTGTAATTTATTGAGAAGTGGACTTTAGTTGGACTTTAAAAAAGACTAGACTTATTAATTGTTTTGAATTACAGTAACTCAAAAAGGCAGAATGGTGTTTCAGGACTGTTTTAAACACAAAAGCACCAGCTCTGCTTTGTATTAACAGCTGCAAATAACATGTGACTGGAAAAGGCCCACTAAACTATTTGAAATTTGTATTTCAGTATGAAATAGAAGGTTTATAAAAATACTTACGAGTTCTTGCCTTTCCAATCAGTGGAGTGCTTCTCTGAGCGTTATTTAAAGCAACGATCTTGATAATGTATTCAGTGCTTGGTTTCAAACCTACATGTACAGACAACACACACAACAAAAATGCATATGAATTAAATGCCAAGATAAAGTCAAAATAAAATAAATACGTTTGGAAAGCCAGATAACTGAGAACAAGTTATACCAGAGATGGAAGCGAAGGTCCTGCCAGCCTGAGGTCTAGGGATCAACTCTTTTGGAACACCACCAGCCTCCTCATAAGTGACGTAGTATCCAGTGATGGTGCTGCGTGGGGGCTCCCAGGTGAAGGAGATCATGGTGGGGGTCAGAGAGGTGAAGTGAAGGTTTGTTGGAGGGCTGATTACTGGTTTGGCTGAAGATTTAAAGTATATATTCATATTATATCAATGTACAGTGGCCCTAAGAAGAATCTATACACTTAAGTCACACTTAAAAAATATCAATGTTATCACATTACTGTATATACAAAATATAATCAAAAAATGTATATAATAAATAATATATAAACAAATGATGCTATGTGATTGCAAATGATTTTAAACCACTGAAATGATTTGTAGTGGGAATGCACTGTGGATCGCTGTGAAAAATGTATATTAAACAAAATGTTATTGACATCTTTGGCATAATGAATGAAAATGGCACCTGTAGTAGCTGTAAGTGTAAACGGTTCACTGCGTGCGTTTCCATTCAGAGTATACATATTGATTTTATAGGTGGTTCCTGCCTCCAGACCTATAGGAGACAAAATCATATGGTTGAATCAATTCTCACTCTAGGGATTCTTCGCAATAACCAATTATTTGCTACGCACAGTTTGTACTGGTCCATTAGCTAAGTTATGTTGTACCTGTAACTGTATAGGTGCGTGAATCGGGCTCAATGGTTCTCTGGATGGGATTATGGCCGCCGGTGGTGGGCGTGGCTTCTACCAGAAAGCCGGAGATGGTCTCGATCTTAGAGCGCCAAGTGAGAGTGATGGAGGAGTCTTTCACGTTGGATATACGAACACGTCGAGGTGGACTGATGTCTGTGGAAATGAGATCTTCATTGAGCATTGGCCAACGCATGAAGCAATTTGATTGGCTGGTGCAAATCTGATTCAGAGATGTTTAAAGGCAGATGTCTTACTGTCAGGGGTCGTAACTTCGCCCTTGACGCGTGGGCTGGTGAGGGAATCCTTCACACCGTAAACCTCTACTTCATAATCAGTGCCAGGCTATAAACACACATATAGGAGAAAAAAATTAAGCAGAATCTAGAAAACGTGCTTCACAAAAGTATCATATAATTCTCTGAAACAATCTGGCAAATGTTGCATTTCCTAATCAACCCACTGACCAAAAAGACAGAGCAAGCATAAGGTATGAGGTTTGCCTGGATGAGATTAACACTGCTCGTAGACTATCAGTGGGCCACAGCTAAAAATCAAGACTGGGGTGAGCAAGGCCAAAGCACAGCTGTTTCAATAAAGATTCACCCACAAAATCACCTAGTGCTGAGAGCTGCTTTTTGACATGTGAAAAGCTTGAAGTGGAACTCCTCCACAAAGGCCCCGGGGACCGGAACAAAGAGTTTGCTCTCCACCATATAACTAATATCAGCAAGGTTAAAGTTCTGTGAGAATGAACTTCTGCAGTGTCAAAGGGTTATTTACCATGAGCCCAGTGGCGTGGAACTCAGTGGAGTCAGGGGCGATGTTGATTTCCTTAGTGGGACCACTCTTGCTTTGGGGCGTGATGGCTACACGGTAACCTGTCAGCTTGACGTTGGAAGAGGGCCAGGAAACGGTGAAGGATGCTGGACTCACTTTGGAGAAATGCAGACTGGTGGGGCCAGGAATACCTACAGGAAGAAAAGACAACTTTAACCAAACAGGAATTATACCAACAGATGTTGCCATTTAAGAGCTATTTAGACAACATGGTTGCCAGTGCTCAAAACGTGCTGTTCTGGTAAGGCTGGTTTTAAGCATGTTGCTATGTGGTTGCTGGATGGCTACTTACTGCCCAAAGTCAAGAGAGTCTATATGAATTTTTTGTTCCTAGATATAAGTCTACACAATTTGTGTTTCACCATGTGTTTTATCTGTCAGTCATAAAGCACAAATCTGATCATTTAGCAAAGTAACAGCACATGTCTCCTAACAGGCGGCATTTAATGTATCATTTATGTTAGTAGTACAAACAGTGAAGCATGAGTAACAACCAAGGTTTTATATTTAGGGTCTGGATTTAGAACATAACCCTAAACCAAACCCTACAATAAGTATGGCGAACTGCCATAGCAAGCACCACTAATTATAGCTATTATAAAAATGTATTGTTAGGATTACTTTAATAAACAAACACTGTGGCTGACCCTGATGTTAAAGAGTTGTTCTAATGTCATACCTGTGGTCTGAGTGCCCACCAGAGGGGGGCTGGGGGTCCGGTCATGCAAGGCAATGACTTTAACAGTGTACTCTGTGCCTGGTCTGAGGCCATGAAGCACTGCAGACTCGTCATCTCCACGCGGGGCAGGGAACAGCTCTCTTTCTCCCTCCTCTGGACTGTAGATTAACACTCTGTAGGAGGAGACCACACCATCAGGACTCTCCCAGGAGATGCGCATGGAGGTGGAGTCCACGTCAGTGAATGTGAGGTCCTTAGGTTTGTCCACAGCTGAGAGAAAGAAATATTTTTTTAAATCAACAATTTATTTTTTAACTATACATGTGGTTAATGGAAATCCCTGTAAAGGTAATATCAGTGTTTGCAAGGCAGCGAATGAACTGTGATAAAATTGTAGGTTAGCCAAGGTTGTAGTTTTTGGCGTTCAGAGTCACTAAACTACATTATAAATGATTATGCTTATGCGACAAAACCCATTACAATTTAGTATTACATTAGTAATAAATAACTAAATAACTAAATAGTAACTAAATAAGCACAAGAAAGAAGACCAATTGCACGTCGGCAGAATGTTCAGTGTGACTGTCATTGAATCTACAAACCGATATAAAACAAAGCACATTTTGTAAAATAAGTATATATGACATTTAAAGTATAAAAGGAAAACATGACAGACTACTTTTATACTTTGCTTTATAAATAATTTCAGCCTCATGTGCTAAGTATGTTTAGTGATTCAGGCTGAAATTAACTGTAATTAACCTTTTAATAAATCCAAAAATTGATGAATTAATGGAATTAATGCATCGAAAATATCTGTCTGTACACCTACTTGTGACCACAGTTTCGACCAATGGGGGGCTCTCTCCATCCTGACCCACAGCGTACACACTGACCGTGTACTCTGCTGTTGGCATCAAGCCGGAGAACGTCATTTCTGTCTGGTCTGCAATTAAACATGAAAGACGCTTTATCTAACTTTTCCTTTGACATTTCCTGTGTACTCCTACATATCAATGTACAAAAGACAGCGCAGAATAAAAAACGGTTCTATTGACTAAAATCACCTGGTGCCACAACTTCAGAGAAGACGGGTCCCTGTCCATTTAACGGGGTTCCTGTGACACGATACCCTGAGATGGGGCCTGCTGCTGGACTCCAGCGTACAGTAATAGTGTTGTCCTTTACATCAGTCACCTCCATCTCTGATGGAGACTCAATATCTAGAAACAAAACAAGTGTTAAGTTGAGCCTTTTACCTTTTACCTTAAGTGCCCTTTAACCAGTATTGATTGCTACACCCATTTCACTAATTACTATGAAAGTTTGACTGGCAGTTCAGTACCTGTTCTGTGTATGACATGGATGGGGGTGCTGGAGGCAGGACTGTCCCCTCTGCCAGTCACAGCGTAAACAGTGATGGTGTAATCAGTGCCGGGCCGCAGACCCTCGATGGTGGCGGTGGACTGTGAGCCAGGGACAGAAAATTCCTGAGGAGCATCAAAACCTCCTGGGAATAATTACAACAAAATTCAGCAAATACCAGGCAACACCTAGAGTGAAAGCACCATCAGACATTTGTTGCAGTAATCAGGGGCATCATGCATCTATTTTTAGCATTTTTTTGCTTGGAAAAACAGCAGCTTTAATATATATGAGCTCCTAAATAATTACTTGTGTTTTTCATGCAGAACTTAAATTTAAGAACATTATCTCTGTGATTTGATCAAATTAAAAGGCAGAAACAGTTACTTACACAAATAATGTATATAGAATAGAATTCTACATTTATTTGAAATGAAAAACTGGGGGGCACATCAACAGTTTTCTTTTACCCACCTGACTCTCCATGTGTGATTCTGTAGTACCTCACAGTGACAGAGGGGGCGTCCCAGCGAACAGTGATGCTGGTTGGCGTTGCGGAGATAACTTCCAGATCAGTGGGGGCATCAGAGACTATCAGACAGACAGTCATTATAAACAATCAGTATGAATAACATGTGAAGTAAGCAATGGAGAAAATTACGTAATCAGATACAGGAAGTGATGTAACAGGAAGTAGTCCTAGAATTATCATACTGGTGGATTGAGTTCCAGTCAATGGCTGACTCTGGCGAGCTCCGCTGACGGCATAAATGCCGATGCTGTACTCTGTCTCTGGGGTCAGCCCTGTGAGAGTGAAGTGGCTTCTTGATGGTGGCAGTCTCTCTTCTTTGGCTCGCCCCCCGCTGGTCATCTGATAGCGGATGCGATATCCTGAGATAACAGCCTGAGGAGCCTGCCAGCGTACGGTGAAGGAGTTGGTGCCGATATCGGAGAACTGCAGAGTGACGGGAGAATCCAGGACTGTGCAGTAAAAAGATACAAGACTTAGCTGACCACGGCATCTGCTAGTTAAGAACTAACAGACATCGTTTTTATGAACTGCTCACAAACGTACCTGTTCTCTCAGTGCCTATCACAGGTGAGCTGGTTCTACCCTCATAGACGCACTGCACACTCACCAGGTACTCAGTGTTGGGCACTAGATCTAAAAATGACAAGGAAAGATGTATTACTACTGAGTGGCCATAAAAAAAAATAAGACATGAATAAATAGATTAATTGTACAGGTACATACTGTAAAGAATGATAAAATCAGTGTTTCCCATGACAACGCGCTCAACGGTGTCATCGTCGTCATCGACCGGGTGATAGTGGACAATGTAGCGCTCAATATCGGAAAGTTTGGGCACCTGAGGGGGATTCCAGGTTACCCGCATACTGTCTGCAGCCACTTCTTCAAATGACAAACCAGATGGGGCAGGGACAGCTGTGGAGGTAAAACAAGATACAAAATCTGAAGGAAACTGTCTGTTTTTTCTCACCCACAAATAACACGGTCGTTGGCAATGTGTTCTGTGCCCACCAGGGCATAAAGAGATAAAAAGGTGAACATAATAAACCTTTCACAGCCTGTTTAAACATAAGGAAGTAAAAACCACCGATGAAGGAAAGAGTGAGAAAATGAGCACCAACAGGTCTAACAATCTGTTTATGAGAAAGAAGCAGACATCACACAGACTGATGCCATGTGCTTCCACATGTCAGGCTTCTCCATCACAAAAAAAGAGCTCTGAAACAAGACCCAGCTGCTCGTTTCTCCTCAATTAGCCTTTAAATAAGCATATGGCTGCCATGTGGCTTATAGGACAAAGAAATATTGTAACAACAAAGAAATTAAATGTTCAACAAGCACGAAGACAGAGTTACTTAAGTTACTGTAGAACTAGGCCAACATTAGGTTCACATGTCCTTTCAATTCTAATACATGTAGTGTATTAAAATGAAAAGTTTCAAAATAACAAAAACAAGGACATTTTTTGTTGGCTGATGTGGGAGTGGTCTTGGACACTATTACCCTTTTCAAAGGCATATTGGTTACTCATAATTTACTTCAAATCCAAAAATGCTCAATAAGTGTGGTAAATAACCTGGGGGTAAAACAGTTATACAATGGAAAATTTACTCTATGCACTTAAAACAATTTTACCTAAATTTGGTCATAATTTGTTCAGACAAAACAAATTCCTACCAGCTTTGGTCCTGTGATGATAAAGATTTTTACTGTAGTCCTTTTGTTGTTAAAGTAAGCTAATTAAGAGGTAACCTAAGAGGTTAACTGTAAGCCATAAACTTCATTATGTATAATGAAGACATTGAGTTTAGCATTTCTTTTTAAGACACACTCAACATTTCTTTTTGCTCAATATTGACATATTTTGGCTTTTTGTTTAGCACTTTCTGTCTAGTCTCTCACCTGTCTGCTGAGTGATGGTGATAGGCTCGCTGTCGCCATTTTCTGTGATTGTGGTGATGGTGATGTCATAATCGATACCGGGCTCCAGACCGTGCACGGTATAAAAGCCTGTCGTGGGCTCCACAAATTCAACAAGGATTGGAAGACTGTCTCCAGCAGCCAGCACGGTGATGCGGTACCCCGTGACAGCGGTGGAGTTTAGAGGCTTCCAGGTGAGGCCGATAGTGGAGTCAGTGATGTTGATAAAGTTAAGGTCAGTTATTTTGGGCACATCTGGAGGAGAGAAGTTGCCAGAAGCCCAAAACAGACATAGACAGAACACAGAGGCGATAGGTAAGTCATCTATTGAGGTGAATAGATCCTTCATGGTTCATATTGTGAACAATACTAAACCATGAATATAAGCATTAAGCATTTGTGATTATGCTGTTGTGATTTTTTTGTGATTATGAATGTAAGAATAGCACAATCAATCACAAATTGGTCAGTAAAGTCAAAACTGTATTACCAAAACTAACATTATAAATCGCAGATGAAAACATCCTGAAAATTATGTTCATCTGCTTATTAGGACACTATTAATATGGCACCCCACAAACATTGGTATTGTTGCTTTACATTTGTTTGTGGCAAAATTATTGACAAAGCAATGTGTATTCAGTAATTCACCTCAATATTCTTTGTATTGAATGTCTCATACAAAAACAAACATTTAAATGAAGTATAGCAAAAATAGCATTATTCGTTTTTGGCTTGAAGATAAAAAAGGCTGAAAATATAAGCCAAACATATATTTTAGTTTTGATTTGCAGCCAAGCACATCCTGAATTTTTCATGTTGGCCCAGAATTTTTATTTTGGTGCATCACTATTTACAATACACATGCTTTCGGGGTTTATGCAGTTTAAGTACTGACACAAAATGATCGAGCACACCAAGCAAACGCAACAAAGTCAATTTATAAGAAATACTGCTTCTAAACTGCACCTACCTGGAGTGATGGTGGTGGAGACAGGAACACTCTCCATGTCGTCCTTTAAAGTGACTACACTGACATTATACTCCACCCCTGGACTCAGGTTCTCTAAAGTGTACGAGTTCTGTCCTGCCTTCACAAACTCCTCCAGTGAGTCCCCTTGCTGCCCTCTAGTGGGGGTTGAAGTCACTCTGTAGCCAGTGATGTCTGAGGGATCAGAATAAGTGTTATACAGTAAGATTAAGCACTACCAACTTTAATATGAGATTTGACATACGTTATTGTAATGTTTTCTTGAGAACTAATTTTCTACAATTCCCCATGCCTGAATTTGGCAGTACATTGTCATATTTAATCCATCATTGTTTTTGAAAGATGACTGCAAAGGTGTTATCACTTTAGCTATCAGCACATTTTAGGAAAAATTAGGTGTTGCATGGTGCCAACCTGGAGTTTTGGCATCACCCCATCGAATGATCAGCTCTCCAGTGCTTGGGTTGGACTCCAGGTTGAGATCAGTGGGTGGAGAAAGGGCTGTAGATAGACATAAGACAACTGAAACGTCTCTCTCACATTCTCAAATATCTGTTCAATGTTTAACTCAACACGAAACAAACAGACTTACGAGTGAACACCCGTCGAGTAATGGGGTTGCCGTGCTGATGACCGTTGATGACCGGCTGCACGCTGTAGGTGTACTCCACTCCCGGGGTCAAGCCTGAGATGTAGATACTACCAGACTCTGAGGTCACATCTCTGGGGGCTTCACCACCCTGGCTGGGCCTTACAGACAGCTGCAGAGTCGAGTTGTGTTTAATTGTTAATAGAGCCAGCTGCCTTTTGTGATAAAAGATGGCGGCTCTAAAAGAATAGTCCCGCCTTAGAGGTAAACGAGCCAATCGGCTATTGTTTACTTTACAGTGGACAGGTACAATAGCTGGATAGGCCAGAAACATAATTTATTGTGATTTTAGCTAAATAAGATAAATATAAACTACTATTTATAGAGTTTATTTCAGGTTTGAATTTTTTATTTATTTATTCAAGTAGTTAGGAACTGTATGTGCATTACTGGTGATAGGTGCCTGGTGGAAAGCCAAATATGGCTGCCAATTGAAGCTGACTTGGCCTAAAGTGCCTAAAGAGCATGTATTAGTGTAATCATCAGTAAAAATATGTTTCAATGTGAAAAACTTGACTTGTAAGGTTAGAAGTAAACCAAGAGTTTCTCAAGAGTACTTTTACATGTATCATGTAAAAACATGTTTGTACAGTACCTTGTATCCAATTCTAGGTGCAGGAGTCCAGGTGATGATGATGGCAGTTTCTGTGACATCAGTGCTAAAGACAGGAGCATTTCCCATTGGCTGAGCTGAAAGGCGAAACACAGGGCTGTTACTATAGTACATATTGCTCTGGTTAAAAGCCACTGTAATGGTACCATGTGTACCATTACTTAACTCATAGCAAACTCATGCTTAAATTAAAGCCTAAACTAGAAACTAAAAATAAATCCTTTAATGATGATTCCTGTAGCTCAGTGGTTAGAGCTTGGCGTTAACAACGCCAAGGTCATGGGTTCAATCCCAGGGATTGCACATACCCAATGTATAGTAATCAATGTGTAGTATAATGCAATGTTAGTCGCTTTGGATAAAAGCATCTGCCAAATGCCTAAATGTAAATGATTCACAACAGTTTGAAACTCACTTGTGGTGAAGGTGGCGGATGACCCCTCACTGAGCATGTTGTTCTTTTCCGCATGCAAGGTGACGGTATATTCAGTATCCGGCTGCAGGTTGAGGATGGTGTACTGTGACAAGCGGCTGGGGATACGCAGCTGTTTGGGGTTCGAGCCCTCAAAAGTGAGGAAGAGTCGGTAACCTATGATTTGAGCTCTAGGAGAAGACCAGAGGACCACAGCACTGTCTTCAGTGATGTTAGAGAAATGGATGTTACTGGGTGAATCGGGCTCTGTAAAGAGAAAGATGTACAGAGTTAGTGTGCCCAAAACAACAGTAATACAAAGCCATGATATTTCATATTTCACAATTATTAAACCGCTTTGACTAGCCGTGATTAGGCAACAATAAAATAAATTCTAATATTTTACAAACATGTTTTGCTTCTTTAATTTTTATTTCCTGGAGGGTTTTTTTTTAACAATAAAAACTGTTCAAAAAAACAGTAGAGATATGCAGATCTTCTTTTCTCCACTCACTTGTAGCTTGCTCCCCGACCAAAGGTTCACTCTCCTCTCCTGACTGAAGAGCAAAGATGAAGAAACGGTAAAGGGTTCCAGGCTGGAGGTGTGTGACCTCTGCATAAGCGTTGTGTGTTACTGGCAGAGCCCTCTCTCTCTCCGTCAGTCCATCTGGACCCACCTCAGCCACGGATACACGGTACCCAGAGACTTCTGTGGATGGACTGGTCCAAGTGATGATGATCTTGGAGTCAGACACCTCAAAGAACTGCAGATCAGTTGGAGAAGGTACTTCCTCTGTGGGGAAAAAACAGTATATCACCAAAACGTTTTATTTGGTTTATTCTTGTAATAAAATGGAAAGTTCACTCTAACGCTTACAATATTTCACTCTTACACTTCCAAGAATAAGAAGCGCTCCTCAACAAACCATAACTTTCACCTTTTTTATCTTCTGAGTCACGCAACCTGATTTCTTTGAAGGGCTTATTCAGACATAACAATCCATGTGTTTTATCACTGTGTAAAACTTGCTCATCTGAGGATAGGAATCCAAACACCCTACCAGCAGACCAGTCGCCCAGACGGGGCACGGAACAACATGCTTCCAGACAGATTGTTTGTTTTAGACCAGCAGAAATGTTTCAGCAGACATCAGATACGTTATTACATGTGTAGCTGACCATACCAGAGGTTTGTACCACTGATATGACACAGCTCAGAAGAATTTGCGCTGTGAATATGAAAGTCATTGTAAGTAAAAACCAGATAAACATCTTCGCATTACGGTAAAGTTGCAATGTTTGCTGATTTGCTAGATTGGTTTGAAACAGTCAGACGTCTGAAGTTCTCTCTCAGCCAGCCTCCATTAAATTAGAATCTCAACATGTTACCCTATAAGGATAAACAGACATCTGGACTCCTGCTAACTGACTCAACAGTGATCTTGTCTTTTTGCTGCCAGACAAAACACCTAAATCTACTCTAAAGAAAACAACAAAAGACGTTTATGGTTTGATGACATTATGCAATGTTGGCCTATCGCAGCACAGAGATTCTGATTCACACTGTTTGTTTAATGGAGGTTATTATTGTCAGATGTGTCCTGACATGATCACAAAAAAAATGTACAGCATGTGGATGAGTCTTACAAAAACACATCTGGATTATTTTACCCACCAAACTCTCAAGAAATAACATTTTGCGCAAGGAAAATGGAGCCTGTATTTAAGGCCATTAAGAATTTTAGCATTGTGTTACAGCATTGTTTCTTATTCTGTTTTGATTCTGAGGTAAAATGTGACCTGGATGTTTTCATGAGATTTGCACATATAGTCTGTACCTGACAGTGGTTCTCCAGCAGTGGTGACCTGAACAAACACAGGCTCACTCTCCAAATTCTCTTCCACAGAGTAGATACTGATGTTATAAAGCAGCCCAGGGCGAAGGTCACTCAGGGTCACTGAAGTGGCAGTGTTAGGAAGATTTAGCTCAGTGCTGCCAGAACTTCCCTCTTCTGATGGTGTGTAAACCACGCGGTAGCCTACAAAACAGGATCTGTACTTGTCAGAGTCTATCTTTTAATGTATAGTTTGTTTAAAGGTAACGTAATGTTGTTTCACTAAAGACAGCCGTTTTACCTGTGATGGGAGCCAGAGGTGTGGACCAGCTGATAACAATGGAGTTCTCCTCCACATTCTCCACCTCATGGTCAGAAGGAGCATCAGGAGCTACGAAAACAAGACGAACATAAACCAACAAAATGAAAGTCAAATATTGCAATTTTTTGTCAGCAGCTAAAAACTATTAACTATTAATAGTAAAATAAAAACTATTTTATGTTATAAAAATACATGATTCCTATAGGCTTGTACAAAACTATTTCACAATTGTTGAACTCTGAAGAACAACTGAAGAACAAGATATAGAAAGAGCAAGAGATTGAGAAGCTCACCTGTAGTCTGGGATGTGGTTAGGATTAAATTAGGTTCCCCTTGATTGGTCACTTCATACACATTAACTGTGTATTTCCTGCCTGGGAGAAGTTCACTGATATTCACTGATGTAGCCGTATGAGGCAGGTCTGCAAACAGATAAATAAGTTACCAAATATTACACCACACACCAAAACAAATTTACAAAAAAAATAATTTAGGCCAATGGTCAAAACTAGCTCGTCTCAGTTGACTAACCCAAAGCCAGCACACTTCAAGTTCAAATACTGACCCAAGACAATGGGCTGTCCAGTCTGACCACCTTCCTCACTCAGCTCATATTCCACCCTGAATCCAGACACTGTGTCAGAAGCAGACACCCAAGAGATGACAAAACTGCTGGAGGTGATCTCGGTCACAGACTCAGAGGTGTCCACCACTGGAGGGGGCTGGGTGGTCTCTCCCTCAGAAGTTGACACTAGGACAGAGATAGAAAGGGGAACATTAGCAAAACGGCTATCGAGCTGGCTTCCAAACAGCCTTTTATGCTGGTGGATAACCTACAGGAGCCGTAGGTAGTGGTGAAGTCAAAGCGAGTGACTTCTCTACGTCCGAAACGCAGAATGCTGATGAGTTGACCCTCATAGGTAATTCCTGGCTTGAGTCCAGCAATAGTGTAGGAGTTCAGATGGCCTGGAATACTGACCTCCATCCACTGGCTATGAGTGTTTTTCTGTTCAGAAATGAGTAAGTTGCAGCTCAATACGCCATCTCGCACATTCATATACTATTGTTTTTGGAAAATCAATGTATTAGATAAACCCTTTTCAAAGTAATCAAAAGTCATTTGGAGTCAAAATGCAAAATTCCAGTAATGTGAACAGCAGCACAAAAGAGGCTCACCGGTTTCCATTTGAGAATGTACTGTGTGATGTGTGCAGAGGGCGGGGCATTCCATTGGATGGGGTGGGAGTTGGGCTGGTTGCCAGATTCTGTTATAATCACCTGAACCGGACGATGACCACCTGATACAGACAGACAACAGTATCTCGTCACTATAATGATACAGGGCACAAAACATGTCTCCAGAAGATATTCAGCAGTAAAATAATATTTGTTGTCAAAAGCACCAGCATTTGTCTTTTTCACAGATTAGAATCTGTTCTAGAAGACACCTATGTGGCAAGTCCACTGTCTGTTCATGACTGTCTGTTGCATTCACACTGGCTGTTCACACAAAACTGGAAAGTACTTTGTCAGTCTGGAAAGCTACAATCTGATTGGCTGACAATAACTAACTTCAATGTAATGTGAGGTTTACAAGGTTGAGTGCTTTTGAAAATTAAACGATGATTAGATTTTCAAGTTAGTTTATTGGTTAATTTTTTTGACGCACTAAGTAGAAAATTATCCAGATTATCCAGTCTCGTGGTCTTTTAAATTTTAAATATGCCAGACTCTAAATGGCACATTAAAAAACTATACAGTTGCAATACATGCCGGTCAGACAGTCTCTTCCTGTTTAACTAGGCAGTTCTGGGCTTCCATGTGTACCAGGCCACATGCTGTTTAGTCACAGGTCTGGCTAGGTGAGACTGCAGAACATTTTTGTAACTCACCAAGCCAATACTACTAACAAATGAAATACTGGTTATCATAAAAATAGAAAGTATTTGAGCATTGCTGGCTAAGTAAAACAATGACGACTGGCACAGAGAACAAAGAGATATTTTCTGAGCTCAGATGATATAGTAAGGATGTCACAGGTGTTCTAAGAAAAAGTAAAAAATGTTCGTGGCATGTTAGTGTGTTCTGTTTCTTTTGAGAAATGCAGAAATGGGAAACTTAGCACGACTCTGTGAGATTCTTGCCACGCTTTTAGCTCAAAGACTAAAGTGAGAGACGGCTACCACTGTCCCACGCTTCCAAACCTTTAAATCCAGGACACAAACCTCTCCAGAATTTACAACAATATTGAAAACCTCAACAGCATGTTACATTTCTAAAGTGGTAAATCTTTCATATTATTTATACAACCAATTTCCCCACACAGCGTTTAAAATGAATTTCCTTTCAAGTATCTCAGGGTCTCATATGGCATTATTACCAAATTGCTACTGATCCCAGGCTTTCATTACAATCTGGTCTCCATTTCTCCCAATTATTGCCATGACAGCCCACTGGCTGGGTAGCCTGTATGCAGCACTTAAAGTTCACTTAGTCTGCATTACGTTCCGCTAGCCTGCGCCAGCCTAACCCCCACCATTCCCACAGCTTCTCACAGCTGGGCGCCATTACCCAGAATTATTGCTCTGGGGTTGCCTGCACTCATATTGAGCAAAAAGAACCACGTTGACCCAAACAAGCTCTCAGAAACAGAGAAAAACATTAATACATGCTTCTGGGCTCGACAAGAGTGGGGTACTTTGCTTGTATATACAATTTGTAAAAACACAAAGCCCTTTTCTACTAAAGGGGGTTAAACTAAAACAAACATGTAGTTGTCATTTCATTAAAAAATTCCTCCACAAAAATTTGGAGACTTGAGTAAGCCATTAAGAATGGAAACCCCATAACCGTCAAACGGCTCTACAGATGCTGTGGAAAGGCAAGCAGAAAGAGTAACATGTTTGGTTGATAATCAAACTAAATCTAAACACAGGATAAGGAAAACTCAAAGACAAACAAATAACTCCAAAAGGGCCACAGGGGGTGATTGAGACAGCTGTGTGGATTGAGTGTGTGTCCAGAGAACTTCAAGGAAAAGACGGCAAACGTGGACCCACCCAAATCAAGGTGTGGATGAGGGCGTCTTAAAGCCAACATCCAACACTGCAAGAGGACAAGCGTTTGTTGAAAGCTGTAAAAGTAAAGATCACAAGGAAGAGCAAACACGGATCGTCACTTCAACAAAACACCTGGGAGAGACGGCAAACAGCCCTCTCCAGCTCAGTAAACATCTGGAAGCCTTTGACTTCTAAACCTCTCCCCACCCATGCCCACAAGACTACTTATAGCAGTACACAGTGTGACCCACAGACTGTGTTTGTGCGTGTGTGTACGATTGAGGGAACATATGCCCCATAAAATATCTCCCGAAAATGCTGTTTACTCACCAGGGAAAGACTGCTGAGGCTCGCAGCTTAACTCTCCAATGCCATTTCCGTAGCAGTAACATTTGTACTGGATTCCTTGAATAACTTTATCCCAAGAGTCTCCGATCTGATAGAACACTCTAGTCTCCGGCTCTTGACACTGATCTACCAACGGAAATTAGAGTTACATGGTCATTATCCAATCATTAGCCTGGTCATTTATAGGTAACAAGGTTAAATCTGTTGAACCTAATGCCCCAATTTAAAGAAAAAGACAGTCTAATTGTTTCAAGAGAAGTTCAGTTAAGCAATGACTTAACTCCTCATAGAAACCAATATCACACTCGCTGTCTTCTAATTGACAAAACCTTAGAACCAGTGAAATTAACTCTTAGCTCACCGATAGCGTCACACTTCCAGCGACCACGGCCTTGACCGAAACAGGTGCAGTTCATCATGTAGCCCTCGTCGTGCTGTTTAGTAAAAGTCTGATTTACTTCATAGGTCAAGTTATCCACGATGCACTGGTCTGGAGGATAAAGAGACACGTATGCTTACACAACAGATACACAGTGAATTCCTTTCCTACTCATGTGACTTCACTTCCAAACTTTGGAAAAGAGAAATTACAACAAAAGGGAAGTTTACTGGTTCCTGTTCTTAAGACGAAGACAGCTGTGACCTCTCACCTTTGAGCTGTGAGTAAGCGATGCAGCTCCATTCTCCTCGGCCATTACCAACACACGTACAGCGCATCATGTGACCCAGAACGTCATGACGTCTGTCCCACTGATCGCCCACACGATACATCACACCTTCACCAGTGGTGCACACCTCCTCATGGGCTAGCAGACACATAGATCAACTGTTAACATCATATCAAATCAGACACCTGGAGGAAATGATACGTCTACTAAGCTGCAGCCATGTTTGTCTTTGACTAATAGCTACATTTTTGTTTGAATTATATTTTTGTAGCACATTAATTTCATTAATTAACTTTTAGCTCACTAAACTTTTAGACAATCTGTTTAGACAACCGAACGAGTACATAGAGTTTTTTGAGGAGCCCTAAGTTATTTTGAGCAGAAACCCTAAAACGTCAATGGCATCTTAATGGAGTAATAGTTGTTGTGGCTTTTAAGTTAAATCAAAGTTACATTTGAGCTCTTGAGGTAAAGACTAAACTAGGGTGAGGTAAAAGATCAATTGATCTTGAGTGGGTTTTTAAAGGACTAAAAGGGTTCAATGCAATTAATCACTTAAGTTAATTAGGGGTTAATTAAGGTAAAACAGCCAAAGCTAAACTTAAAATGACTCTAATGATTCTAAATTAAATTTTAAAGCTCAAGGCAGATTCTTAACAAATGCTCTTATTATTTTAACTGTGATAGAACGGATTGGTATATTCAGGTAATAAAAAGGGGATGATATTGTGAAAATAGCTCCAAGGTGAAAAGTGGAGAAGGAGGCTGCTGCTCTGAGCACAGCTGCCCTGGAGGCCAGCCAGATATATACACTCGACTGCCAGCTAGACTCTGGTCCCAAGCCAGCGTCTCTGAGTCTACATCCCTGCACAGCTGAGGGGCCACAGCTATCAGAGACAGATGGAAATTTGTGCTTCAACAATAGTTGCTGCTTCTAAAGTGACTTGAATTTTAAAAAGTTCTTTCCCTTTGACAGTCAAAAGACGCACAGGAAATACACGTTACTTTAATATACTGTGGATAAGCAGTTCATATACGACAATGGGTTCTGTGCTAAGGCAAGACCAAGTGTGCTTGTATGTCTTATTATGGAGTCTCTCGACTGTCAATAAACTCCCCATGGTTCACCTGGACTCTGACTAGCACCTTTGCGTCAGGGACACCCTTTAAACTCAGCCAGTATGAGGCGTTTATGTAAATCTGGCTGATGAGGTGCTGAGTGATCTTTTGTTTCACATTTAACATCCTCATCTTAACCGTTACCAGATCTTCTCCCAAACTGACCTCAAGGTAATAAAAAAGGCTGCGAGACGATGTGTAACAGCACATTTTCTTCTCAATCTTTTTTCCCTAATACGCCTAAATAAAGGTTCAAGATTTCTCTGTTAAAGGTTTAATGACCCGGTTAAATGGAACAGTTCACCCTCTTCAGTGTAACGTTTTCTTAAAACTTTCTAGACCTAAATCTTGCTATACAATCATAACTCAACTGTAGGCTGTAAAACTCCAAAAAAGACAAAAAATAAATCTTGGTCACAATCAAATATTCTCGTATGGTGAGTTTTCAGAAATGTTTTCAGTTCTCCTTTTCCATTTCGTGATAACAACAACACATGGGTTAAGAATGAGATTATAGTGTTTTATTTGTTGGTTAACTGTTCCTTTAAGGTAAAACATTTTTTGCTTATGGCCTATTATTACGATCGAGCAAAGTTAGAGACCTGAAGTGCTTTAATAATAATATAATTCTTCATCTTCCTGTGTGCCAAGCTGCAGTCGAGTCCTAACCCGCTCCTGTCTCTGGCTCCAGCATTTATTGCTAGTGTAAAACTGGCACTTACCTGCCATTGGACAGAAGCCAAACCGCTGTTCTTTGTCATAGTTATAAGTGGTGCCACACCACTTCATTCCATCTCTTCTGCCATCAGCAGTGCAGTCGGTGTAATTACGCCCATTGTAGAGGAAAGGGAACTGGCACAAGGCACCATTAGAGTTTCCTCCTCTGGTTGTGACCAAGGCTAAAATGAAGATATTGACCCATCAGTAAGAAACCAGTGGTTTTCAAGTGGATACTATAATGCCCCTCTGGCTAAGATCTTTGCTCAAGAGCCCAACTGTGATGGCTGAGGCCTGTTTCTTACAGTGTTAATAGTGCAGTCTAAAGGTGACTATATGCAAGAAATGTTAGACCAAACACAATTTAGTAAGTAAATAGAAGCAAAAAGAAAGACCAATCAGAATTCAGTATGCAGTATGCATATCACGATGATGTCATCAGGTAGACGTATTGTGCAGAATTCTATCATTGTAAGTCACTTAACAAACAATTTAAACCACAAGAAATATCAATACAGTGACTACACAACTACAGTACCTACAATTTTTTTTTTTTTCCAAAACCTTAATCTCACCATTCTTCTCTGTACAGAAGGAGAACTTGTAATCTTTCTCAAAGTCAGACGAGGTGCTGCACCAGAGCTGTCCGTCACTGCGGCCCTCAGATGTGCACGAGTAAAACGTTTTTCCCATGAACACAAAGGGAAAGACACAAGGCTGGCCATTTGAAGTACCACCATACACCTGAGTCTGGCCATCTGCTCACACATACAATGAGAAACAAATAAGACATAAGCACAGCATTCAATCTAAAACAAACACCTGTTAATTCAGGCACATTAACAAATTAACATATGTAAATACTGATTCTTACCCCACTCCTCACAGCTGACACCGTTCCCCAAACAGGTACACAGCATTTGTTTGCTGCCTTGAGTTTTGATCCAGCGCATGCCCGGCGTGTAGGGAATGCCTGCGTCTGTCAGGCAGGTTCCCTCAGCAGGGTATTCAGGCAATGGCATAGGCTGGAAAACTGCAGGCTGGACGTTGGTAACCACACGAGACCCTGTACCTGTTGCACAAAAAAACACAAGGATACATAGTTTGTGTTTGTTAAATTAAACAGTTTACCCAAAATACACTGAGTCATAATTTAATCACTCTCATTGTTCTAAATCTGTTTGCTGTTTTTTGAGCAGAACCCAAAAAAGTGATTTGAGAAGTGAAAATTAAAAACTTTGGAGAAACTTTAAAAACAGCTTTTTGTCATCCAACAACAGTTAACAGTGCTGTATTTAAAGTCTTTTAAATTGTGAAAGCTTGATAGATTAACAGACCAAAATTTAAGCTTATTTTCTGAAAATCTTTCTTTACAGTATAGCTTTCAAATAAAATTAAAAATGGCTCAGACATCATTTGTTCCTGCCTGGTTGTGACCTGATCGTGATGTCAGACCTTCTTTAAAATGCACAAACAATACAAGTGTGAGTAGACAATTACTGAACATTCAGTTTTGGGTGAATTATCCCTTTAATAACAGCGTCCGTGAGGTTCTTACCCAAGCTGGTGGTGTGCAGTGAAGCATGTCTCTCACACTTCCACTCTCCACGGCCATTTCCAGTACACAAACACTGCAACACGTGTCCACGAGAATCGGTCTTGCTCCACGTGTCTCCAATGCGGTAAGAGGTGCGTGTGTCCTGGTCGTTACAGCGGTCTGTAAAAACAGATGTTTCTCATCAGAAAAACTGCAGATCATGTAGCTGTTCCTCCTCATTAACAAAACGGGTCACGATTTGGTGAGTGCACAATTTTAAAAAATGCAGTGCGGCAAACATTTTTCCCTTCACTTCTCACTTTACAATCTTAAACTTGTTAAACAATTGTTTCCTTCTTTTAAAAAAGGGTACATTTGTTTTGCTCACTTCTAGACGTGCATGTGATGCGCCCACTTCCTTCTCCAAGACAGGTACAGTCCACGATCATCCAGCCTTGGTAGGGCTTCTCCCACGTCTCACCCACCATGTATGACGTGCCAGCTGCGTTGTCATAACAGCGCTCCGCTATTGAGCAAATGGGAAAAAATATGTTTCACATCTGTAATGATGAATGTTCCTCGGTTCCTTGTGTTCAAGACCACTATAATTAACTTAATGGCCAAACTTACCAACTGGTTTGCAGGTCCATTCTCCTTTCCCATTGCCCAAACAGACACACTCAAGCATATAGTCTCCAGTATCATGGGGCCTCCTCCAGGTGTCTCCAATCTTGTAGGATTGGCCTCCCTCATGACAGCGGTCTACAACAGAAGCCAAGACGGTAAACAGCAGCAGAACTCCCCAAAAAGTCCTACAGTACAGTTAAAGAAAGTTCCAGTCTACCCACTAGCAATGGTGCAACTGATTTTCCCTCGACCGGAGCCAATGCACGTGCAGTCCCAGATCATCCCGTCCTTGGGCCTCTCATAAGTCTCTCCGACCCGATAGGAGCGAGCGTTAACTTTATCATAGCAGGTCTCCACAGCTGGGAACATACATTAACATTGTTCATCATAATATTTATTATTATTACTCAACATAAAGATGCTTTATGTAATGTTCTCTGTATGCAGTCCTCAATATGTGCTATTTATATGTAAAATCGATGTATAAATGTAATCAACCAAGGGAACAGCCCAAGTAACGGAACTAATGTACAGAAGCTCACCTTCTGGCTTTGATTTACACTTAATACCAGAGACACCGTGGCAAGTGCAGAGCAGCGTGCTGCCCAGATAGCTGCGCTCCCACTGCTCCCCAACTCCGTAAAAGTGAGCATTTTCAATACAGCCATCTGCACAGACACAAAATCACCCTTCTAAACATTTTAGCTTTATCAAAAACAAACCATGATCACAGAAAGACAACCTGGTTCCACGCTCACGCGCATTCCCTAGTTTTAAAAAACAAAGTAATCTTCAAAGCCATAAAATGTATTTTTCCTTTTGGTTATTTACGTGCGTAAAGTCCTTAAGATGCGTCCTTAACCGGATTTTTCTGTCAAAACACGTTCATTTCTAAAAAATAAAAACAGACAAACCGATTGCAGATCAACCTACCTTGAGACACGGACGCCGCCGAATAGTCCTGCGCTTGTCTCCTATGTTTACCCGTCGCTTTCGGCATACATTGCACAGCACAGGCGAGCAAAGCCATTGCCAGCGCCGTGCCCAAAGGGCCACCCGACATTTTCACAGATGAGTTGAAACAGAAGTTGCACACCAATAGTTAAACCTTTCTTTTGTGCAGAGACGCTTGAGGAGACGCACTACTTTGCTTGCTGCAGATTTCAGGGTTACCGCAGCTGCTTTCAGTCCCCAAGTTCCCTCTATGCGTTGGGCTTTGCCTGTGCGTCCTGCCCCTCCTGTTTTCTTGCGCACCTCTGCGGAGAGCTCAGATGTGTGGAGCGCTTTTATTTGACCTCCACATTCCGCCCGGGAGGAGGAACTACCCGTACACACGCGTGCGTCAAACAGCCACACAGACACCCTACAACCCGATTCTGCGTGTGTGCTAGAAAGTTTGGGGGAATTTATAAACGCAAGTGCAATGCGCGTACTTTGTTTTTTAACAGTATAGATATTTTTGTTTAGTTCGGTTTTGGTCACTAAATGACCAAGATTCATCGTTCAATTTCCTGAACACAGTGTGGCTGTACTAATCAAATCAGTTTATCAGCAGATGTAGTGCGGTTGTAGTGTAAAGATGTTCCGTGCGCCGTTCCCAGATGGCTAAGGACGCGTAGCCCATGTGATTCTAATTAAACAAATCCTCAACTTCAATAATACTTTCCTGGTGGTAAAATAGTCATTCGCCTTTTACTAACATCCTCAGAAAGAAAGAAAGAGTATTTATGAGGCAGATACAGTGGTATTTAAAAGACAAAATAGTTCTGTTTTAGTTTCACCATAGTCACTTTCATAATCAACGTGTTTAATAAAAAAGAATTTCTTGTTATTTTTCTGTTACATTTAGGTGAACCTACACAGTCTGTGTTTTTAATCTCTAAAGATATTTGCAGGTTATTCATGAAAAATCAGGGCTGATGTCATCGCCCTCTTATTTTAAAACTGTACTCCTCTCTCTTTGAATGGAGGTTACTGTGTTGAGAGATCTCCCATTTAAACATCATTAGACAGTTCTGTGCTTTCCGTGTTTGTTATAAACACAGCCACACATGAATTGTAATCCTTCATATGAGACAGATCAGGCCCTTGACACATGATTCAGTCGTTTCTGTCACTAGGTCAGATGTTTGGCCACTCATGCTTACATGTATCCCCAGCACTCTCCCTTCACTCCACCCCTGAGTCTTTCCACCCTCCCCCAGGATGAGTGTAATCTATGCTTATGAGCTGATATGCGAGCTATCTTTCTCCTGAGGGGTTTACAAGCAGTTTTGTCTACAAAGTTTTTAACGACATTTCGCTTAAGCTTTACACAGCTTAATAGTCAGTTAGAATTTGGATGACTCTATCAACACGCTGCTTTATTGGTTTCTTAATGCAATCCAACTTGTAATCAATGAAGTACAAGTTATGAATCAGCTTAGTTGTGCCTAATGTTGTTTTAATGACAGCAGATGATTATACTGTGGAAGTGGTTGCTTAAACCACTGACAGTAGCGGATGGCAAAAAACATCTTGTTGGGGATTTTTATGGAATGGTGAAAAATGACATTATGAGTCAATGTGCTAAAAGTGGTGAACCCAAGGAGATCTGATTCCTGTAGCAAAGTTCTGGATACGTGAGAACATCTGGATACATTCGCTATGAGTCAATGAATGACTCAAAGCCAGTGATTTTGTGCATAGCTGAACGACCGTATTTCAGAACACAGCCATACACAGTCATACTTGTGACAGCAGAGAGATGTTTAGGAAAAATCCCAAATAAAACAAGCTGGGAATTGTTCAAGGATGTTGTTTGATAATGTGGTGGTCCTGTTTATATACTTATGAACATATCTGGAAGAAACTCACAGATTGAACGAAATAGTGATGTGAGTAATGGAGACAGTATAGATGGATGAGATGGACAACTTGTAGAGGAATGAATGGAAGAAATTAGAACAGGTGGCTGAGGCACTGGAAGCCCCAACATTCTGCTAACACAGCATATGTATACGAAACATATAAAGTCCTAGAGGTAACGGTATTTGCCCTGATGTTCCTCTTTCATAGCTCAAGAAACTTAAGTTCTGAGTTATGTTTCATTTGAGTGCTCACGTTGTCTCAAATATTTCTCGTAATATAAAAATAGATACATATGAGGCACTTGTTTAAATGGTGTATAACAAAAAAATAGTCTCAATTTGCTCTCTGTCATTGCTGTCTAGGAAAATAATTTGGATATTAAAGTGATCTGATTTGTGATTTTTCTTTCCTGTGGGTTTATACATTATTGTCAGATTTTATTGGTGAGGTAAAATATGTTATTGAAATGTAATCTCGACAGTTTTAGGGATGGTCTTTCCTCATTTAAGCGGATAGGAGCTGTACTTGTACAGTATGCTTTATCAGCTAGGTAAAAAATAGCTGCCAGGGGGGCGTGGCCAATATGGCCTCCAAATGAACTGACTTGCCTGGAAGGGACTTTGCTAACAGCTTGTCTAAGCCTTTTTGTAATCTCTGCATCTCCGCTCCAGCGTATGACATCATCGTCCCAAAGGACAGGGGCGGAGTACAGCTGCAAACCCCCACCAGTAGACACCGCTAAACCCCTGCAGCCCCCACAGAATCTAAAATCAACTCACTCCTCTTTCAGAACTGAAATTCTTTTAAGTTTGTTTGGTTCTGGAGTTTGTGTCATATCTACACTTACAAAAATGAAATACAAAGTGTCCAAAATGAGTAGTTTTCCTCTAAGCAAAATCGCAAATAAAAAACAGTCATAGCACAATTTTTGTGCATCTATGGATTAACATCTATGGATCTCCATCATGCTCTTAATGGCTACAGGCAAAGGAAGCCACAAAATGATAAAATTACTTGTTAGTAGAACAAGAGGAAGTTTCAAGTCAGTTTCTGGATGCCATCAGAAGGGCGTTCGTTTATTTGAACGAACTGTCCGTCATGCCAAAGTGGCTTCCGTTCTGATGTCGTTATTGTTTGTGCATCTCTGTGTGTGTTTATGTTTATGTGTGTGTTTGTGTTTATGTGTGTGAACACATTGACGTGAGCTGGTGTGTGTGATCTCTGTGGGGTTTTTAAGAGAGCTACAGAGAGGTCAGAGTGTGAACAGGGATTTCTCATGTGAATTCTCCTCAGATCTCAGGGAACTTAAATCCACTTTAAAAGCACAACATAGCTTTAAATCAAAGCTTACTGACAAATTAGTTACATTACATACTGTCTACCCTAACATAGACTGTAACTACTGTAAACGCTATACCCAGGATCGGATTTACTGTTTCATTACCATGACAACCCAGTTTGTAGATTTAGTCAGTTTAATGATGTCTTAGAAATATTGTTCCATAGACTGCTCACCAAAATGAAACGTTGCGAAGAGGATAGAAGGTATCCCTAGTTACGCCAAAACACATCTTTTGGGGAAACACAACCATCATATCAGAGAAAATCTCCTACAGACAAAAGAGTGTATGATGTTAGTGGGCGGATCACCCTCTCACAGCTTTGTTGTAAGAACACAATACAATACACCCCTGAGATTTGTGCCTATGATTTGTGAACAAGCCATATAGCCTGATCTTAATTAACCCTCATGTTCTGTTCAGATTTACTTGACTGTTTAATATATAGAGTCCCAGAGATCCAAGTGCTGTGAGTGTGAAATAATTCTTTTAATGTTTCTCTGACTTAACCAAACTCAGCAGACATACTGTATATTGCCAAAGCTTTACCTCTGTGTATCACACATTATACACGCATTATGACAAAGCACTGTAGTATAGTAAGATGATTTCTGTCTACAGTCAGTTCAAAGCACAGCAAAAACACATTTAGAAAAATACAACAAACCCAGATTTGCAACTGACAGGATGCAGTGTGTACATGCATGTTTACGCTCAGAGAGCACGAAACAAGTGACAATTTATTGTGTTTTATTTTGTTATATCCAGGGTCTATGAGTTCCTAAACATAAGTACTGTAACGTCTTCCATGAAGAATGTTTAAAGATTTCTGTAATCTCTTTCATATCATGATGTTAAGTGTGATTTTTGAGCTTGTCTCTTAAACTCCAAACTGAGTATATGAAGTTCTTTTTAAACACAGGCTTAAAATAGATAAAATTATTTAAAATACTGAAGAAAAGAAAAGATTCCCAACACAATTTGGGGTGGAGTGAACAAACCACAAACGCAGTGTTTTGCAACAATGGAAATGTTTTGTGGAAAGAGGAATGGGTGGAGGCCAAAAACAGTGCAGTGAATCTAACAGGGCCCCTGCTGAGATGATAAGGGGACCCTTTATCCATGATGAGAGGGGCCTGAACCACTGATCCCAATCTCATCTCAAACAGAAACAACTGCTGCTTATTTCTGTCCTGGTAGATGATCTGATTGAGGCAGGTCAGTTACCTTGATCCACACCTACATTCCTCCAGCTGAGCCTGTTCCCACACTGACCACCATTTCACCATGCTACTAACAAAGCAGTATGAAGTTACACAGAGAGAGTTTTTGGCTGTGTGCTCCCCTATCCTGTTTAATGGGACTAATTAATCCACATATGAAAGCTTGAGAACGTCTTTAGAGTGCATCACTCTGGTCCGACACTAAAAACACACACCGATGTTTGCACATCTAAGGCATTAATCACACAATACCACTGACAGATTCTAAATTGCTTTTTAAAAAATCCTGAATTAACTTTATTAACTATCACATAAACCAGAACATCTGGTTTATCACCATATATAGTATTGTGCTAAATATAAACTGATTCCAAGCTTAGAAAAGAACGTTTTAAGAGAATCATTGAAGTATTGAACGTTCAGCAATAAATAATGACTCTTTCAAACTGTTGTATATAATTCAAAGGATTTTGTTCCTCAGCTAATGTTACAAACTGGTCAATGGCAACAATTTATTAAGACTGTTTAAAACCCTAATAGATGATGGAGTGCTTTTTTGGTGTAGATTTATGAGTTTTACGAGCTGTAAGGAAAGTCTAGTCTCGTTAGTTCCTGGCATGCAGTACGGAGAGCGTTTTAATTTGTTATTGTTTCTGAAACACTTCTCAGATTCATATGGCTTGGTCCTCCTCAGGGTTGATTTTACAAGATGGTGACTAAGATAGATAAGAAAAAATCAAAACAAAACCACGAAGGCTGAAATCAGATAAACAACAGTTCAGTACACGTCCAGACACAGTAAACTCATTGAAATGGAAGAGGTACATGAGTGGGATTATTACAATTACCGTAATTGCACCGATGTTATGTCATCATACAGCGTCGCTGGGCAGTTTGAGTGGAAACCCTGAGACGTGGTTAAACACCTGCACGTCATTCCAGATGGTGGCACGGAACTGCAGTGTTAGTAATGAGAGAATTTCCTTGCTTTGTAAATTCAATAGTGTAGATTGACAGGCATGCAGAGGAGAGTTCTTTATTGCTCTGACACACTGAACCGTCGCATTTTCATACATAAAAAGATTCTTTCACCAGCCACCAGGGATGGAGAGTGTGAATTTGTCATCTTTCTTTATTCCTTTTCCTGAGTAAAACTAAATCTTTCACCTACATCTGAATAAACGTTCCAGAAGGCATAATTTAATTCAAAATGACAAAAACGTTTATTTGGTCTATACGGATCTATCTGCATTTCTTTGTTATTGTACAATAAATGAATGACATCATGTCATACAGTAAATGAATTTGGTGTATAGTTGCAGATCTTCATAAATTATGCGCTGCCTCATATGAAAGTTCACTGCCCCTTTTGTTATGTGTCTTACCATTTGATGGACACCTTCATCTCATGAGGACATCACAAATGCCAAAAACCATGACAGTTCCTATCCACACTTTATCCCCAAATCCACACTTTACTAAACTTAATAAAGTTGGAATTTATACCTGTGGCTGTTATAAATATGATTTTTGGACCTGGGAATATAGTATGTTATACCTATTCTCTCCCAATCTCAGTTTGCTTGTGTAGTATGGTAAAATTGTTGTTAGTAGAAAAATCAATCTTATAGCTTTGTCAAGTGATAATAAAAAAAAAAATACATGTACCTTTACAACCAGACTATACATTTCAGTGGTTTCCCCAAACAGCAAACGTTGTCTTTCATCTTTGTTTGAAGCCTTAGCAGCTAATTCATCCATAGCTGTAGCATCAGCGTAAGAGGGAAAGGGAGGGAATAACCCTTGTTTTCCTTCCTTTCATCCTTCCATCATTTATCAGCTGCTGTTTTTCAACATTATACACCTCAACAAACTATCCACAGTGATGTTTGGACCAACAGAAAAGCAACCAAATATATCAATAGGAGATCTAACTGTGGTTCATTTCGATCCCTGTGCTACCAGTTTGATTTCAGGACAGATTTAACAACATGAAACTATGATGATGAACATTATCATATAGAGCAATATAATAATAGTAATACGGTATGTTGTAAATAGTGGTAAATAGGTCACTGGAGACACATTTGAGACACGTGTTACTGTAATACCAGGTGTAATGTGATCTGGCTTGCCTGACCACTTGTGATCAGATCACCCAGGATGGATGTTAATACCAGGTGTAAACAGGGCCTAAGGGTTCTGGGTTAAAGGGCCCACCAAGTCTACAAAGCGGTTTCACCCACCTGAAAGATAGTCTTATTTAAACCTTCTTCCTGTTTAATTTATAACATGTTTTGAATGGTTCTCGCCGATTAAAGGTTCTGTTTTGTTTTATCACTGTGTTTGATGTGTGTATGTGTAATGTGAGACTGATGCAGAACACAGACAGAGCTGAGCTGTGTGTCTACATACATTTTTCAATGGCCAAAAATGGGACGTAAGGTTTTAGGCAATGGGTGATTAAAGTGCCATCACTATTATGAAATTATTATACTATTAATGAAATAATGTTCTCTCAGTTTCTCTCAGCGAGATTAAGTGCTCCTAAAACTCCTGCATCTCAGATGTTCCTCAGATGTCTTTAATAATTGTCTCATTTATGTTTTATTTTTCCTAAGCTATTTTTAGAAACAATATCTAAAACAAATATCTAAAAAGTTGATACAAAGTATATCTACGAAATACAACTGAGAGTGATGACAGCTGTCCTGACTATAACCCTTCACTTTTGACGAGCAATATACACACCCAGTAGTGCAAAAAAGGGAAACGTTTATAGTTTTACTTCCACAAATGTAGCATTCTTATGTAAGATTCATTGCTGTTATGGTTACAGTAACATTGGTGACAGGCATCAGTCATCATGAAGGAGTAATGAAGGTTCACCGGCTGGAATGAGGAACATGTTAGATGATGCCTCAGTGGAAAGTGATTGTAAATTTGAGATTGTAAAATTGTAAATGTTAAATGTGAATGCTGTGGCTAAAATTCAGGGCTGCTCTGGACAGTTGTTGATCTGAGCCCTGTGAAAGCCATGCCCTATCATCATGTTCTCTTAAGCAACAACTGTGGCAGGGGTTTTGTCCCTTTCACAATGTACTCAGTGGTATCGTGCTTTTCAGATTTTTCTTTATGTTTCTCATTTAGAGTGTCAGAAGATATCTTAATAATATCTCAAAGTGTGCTCATATTTGATTAGACACCAACATCAGTAAATTGTATGATGTTCAAAATACCTGGGATGTGCTATCCACATTATTTTTACAGCTCTCATATTACTGTCTGTGTGTATAATTGTCTTATAGTTATGTTATCAGACAATTATAATTGTGTTATAAATTGTCTTATAGTTATGTTATAAGACAATTATAATTGTGTTATAATTATAAGACAAATTATAAGTCTTTTAATTCTTGTTGGGGAACATCGGTCGACTTGGACTGCTAATATAAAACATCAGCGATGGTGTCCTAAATTTTTCAGAAAATGCATTCAGCCTTTGTGCTGTCCCATATGTCAAAAGCATAAAAACATGTGTACTTTAGATAAACAATTCTCTGGCCAGAAACTCCAACCCACTGTCTCTTGTGCAGGGTTTAAAAGCCAAAATAAATACAAATGCAAATAAAGAAGCACAGGCAAAATGTTTAAAATCAAATCTGGAAATAGGAACCAGAACTTTATGCCTGCAACAAGCCAGAATACACACATCTAACTGACCACAGTGCAATAACCTCAATGCAAGAGCCCACACAGTGTTTTCATAAACTGTGTATATGTGGATTAACAATGACTTGATAAGATTCTAATAAAATGTTTTTCAGTGTCTGAAAGTATGAGTACTTTAAATCTCTTATGACATTTTATTAGTGTCTTTTAGTACTGTACTTTGTTTCATGTACCACTATTACAAAAGCTTTGAGAGTTATTCAAAACCATAACTTTCAATACTGTTTTCTTTACAATGACACTGTCACAGGATCACATTTTCCCTTCTTTCCCATGAAACAACCCACTGACCCGAGCTGATCACATCTAAGAGGACAGCTTCTGCTGTGATGATCGGCCTCTTTGGTCTGATATCAACAAGATAGGAAGATCTTGGCAAGAGGAGGAAAGCAGTCTGACATCTTCTGTCACGTTCTGACATGCAAATCTCATCGTCTGCTCCAGATAAAACTAGGGTGGGTTATATAAGTCCTGCTTTTCGGGGTATAAAAGAAACTTTTTTGGCAAATCAGCTTTAGCCACAACTTCAAGGGCCAGCACATGTGGACACATCTAGATAAGCTCTTTGCAATTGCCGCTCCCCAGGGGATGAAAATGTTAGTCAATCTCCACAGGGGTTTCATCTTATCAAGTTCCTGCCCTACTTGTGCTGCACAGGCATTTCCGCTAATACATAAACAAACCTAGACGTTTACAGTCACATTAACATTGACATTGTTACAGGAAGTCAATCCTAAAGATTTCTTGGAGGAATGCTAATTAGTGATGCGTGCATTTGCTTTTATGCGTTTGTGGCTTTTATTTTGTCTTCAAAACAAAAACGTATTACTTTTTCAAATAAATTGAGAATATACAAGCATGTAATGCAAATTAAAACTTCAGAAAACCATATTGTCTACCATATTCACTGTAAAATACAAATAAGTGTTTTTCTCACAGAATACTCTGTCAAGATCATGCCAAAATTTTAATCTAATTTCTTAAACCTCCGGGCACAGATATAAAAGGTTGTTTGGATACTGGGTGGGAAGGAACTCAACTGGGCATGCTCACCTCAGATAGTGGAGTTCCCCATGCATGATTTAGGAGAATGCTAAAGCTGTATTAGGAAACACTGATAGAAAGCAAAAGCTCTTTACAGTCAATGGCTTAGATAAGATATTGAATTACAAATGCAAAAGCAGTGCACATGGAAGACCTTCAGTATTTAAAAGCAAGCAAGAAAGAACATATCCACTGTGAGAATGAGGGAGCTGTTATTGTGAAAAATAAGCTATAAGGTGGTTCCCGGGGGACGTACAGCGGAAACATACACCTCTCCATATCCTTTCCGGAGAACGCAGTGATTACAGATATTTAAAATTCATTCAGCAAAAGACGAGTTGCTACGTGTTAACATACAAAGCGACCTACTGAGAATCAGGACTCTCTTTCTCTCTTGTTCTTTTTTCCTTGTGTCCTTTGACCTTGACAAAGCCATTTTATTCCCACCCCCAATGGGAAGCCCAGCAAAGAACAAAGAGGTCAACACACTTAGGTGATAAATTAGCATCTGGACACTCCTTTAAAGGCAACCTGTTAGCACACTAGCATTTAGAGTCCCACATGGAATCTGCACCAGTCAATGGAGCCATTGTTAAAGCTAGTTAGTGATGTGACATGCAATAGAACTTTATCACGTGGCCCCAGGGAACCTTTTGGTATAACGTATGAGATTTGTGTGCAGTGGACCAGGGCTGAGACAGAGTCTGAATTATACCACATTGTTCAGTTCTTCCCCTGGATTGCTTTTAAAAGTGTTGATCATATTTAAAGCTATTCAGTTTTATGGATAAACGATGTATGAGTTTGGTGATGAAACAATAGAGAACATATCTCCAATCCAGTTTAGCATTGAAATGGGCCGTAATACAACATTCTGTATATTATTAGGCCCATGAAGCAATAAGCAAAGCCTGGGAGTTACACTACATCCAAAACAAGCACATAAATAGAAAGTAATCTTATATAGTGCTCGCTAGGTCTTAAATATAGTCAGAAATCAAAACAAGCTTTTCCATGGGAGACTAAGACAGGAAGTCCGCCAGACATATGCAGTAACCTCTGTGGGTTTCGCACATTTGGCAAAATCTAAGTACTTGGTAACCAACTTAAAAATCAATAAATCATATAAGAAGCCCACTTGAACAATTACTGGTTAAAGATTCATGTGAGGTAATATTAGCTGATGTTGATGAGTATTTGTACAGTGGGGTCTTTCAAGGTTGCCAAGAGGTTATATTACAGAATGATAACAAACTTGCATGACTCAGTCCATGGTGAGCGGACAGGAGACTAACAGTCTCTGATGTCCATCTTCAACACCCCCTCAGTCTCCTTGCAGATTTCCATTGCTAGGAGACCTGCAACATGGAAAGTACCCTTTGGTTTGCCCCTTTGGAACTTCTTCATAACAGTTTTCCTCTTCAAGGAAAGTGTCATTATTAATTGTAATGAAAAGGGAAGTGAAAACTTATTAGGAAATAAACTGTCTTTTGGGCTTTTGCTAATTACTCTGAACAGAGCAAGAGGTGGTTCTCAGTATAAGAGTCCCTTGGAGAATGTACTATTTTTATATGTTCTCAACACAGAGAACCGTGTCTTCAATAATTTACATGTCACAACTGTTGACAGCTTTAACAGTAAGCTTATCACTCTC
Source organism: Botia almorhae (assembly GCA_036877575.1). NCBI lineage: Eukaryota > Metazoa > Chordata > Actinopteri > Cypriniformes > Botiidae > Botia > Botia almorhae. Next base: position 152,006 of record JAZGTJ010000258.1, read on the forward strand.
AGTGTCACATGTTGCTCTACTGAGTTCTGTGGCAGATTAAAGAGCTGCGGTAAGTTATAAAACAGGCGGAAAACAGCAGTTATCAGTCAGATTGAGGAGAATGGTGTGAGGTAAAATCATGCAGACGCCCCCTAATGAGGCAGAACACACACATGGTCCCCTGCAGAACACACAGGAAGGAATTCACTAAAAATGAAATGCACTCGATGATAGTGTTGTTTATTTATAAGCTTTTGTGTAGCTCAGTGGTTAGAGCATGGTGTTAACAATGCCAAGGTTATGGGTTCAATCCCAGGGATTGCACATACTCAGAAACAATGTATAGTATAATGCAATGTAAGTTGCTTTGGATAAAAGCGTCTGCCAGATGCATAAATGTAAATTTGCATGCACTGTCTGTGTTGATTTGGGCCCTGATTTACTAAAGCAATTATGCAATTCAGGAAAAATTGGTGCGAAGCACAATCTGTAATGTGCAACTGTCCATCATGCAGGTCAGTTTATTTGGTGGAAGATACAGCAGACCACCCCAAACTGATATTTTTACTGCAACTGTACAGCATCACTACACCATTGCAGTTCCACTCCTGAAGTGCCTCTTAATAATGCAGTGTCTGGATATATGCATGTCAATGTAAAATATAAAAGTCTCCTGAGGCAATTTTTGAGGTTCCACAGCTGTTACACTGACAGAACTATGTTAAAACTAAGGTTTTCTAAGCAAACAAATAACTTAAAAAGTTTTTATGAATAAGATACAGCATGGGCCTAATATACAAAGGATGGAGGCGTGATTTTGCTTAAAGGAATAACAATGACTTTCGACTTTCATCACAATTGTAGCACAGATAAAGTGTGATTAAACCGGATTGTGATGGTTAGTAAACAAGCACGCAGGATTTTGGGTTGAAATACTGCAACTGTTTAGCGAATTTGCCTCGGAGGAAGAACACACACGCACAAAGCCTTACAAAATGACTTACACATGTACTCAGATATGGCTGTCACTGCCTGGCATTATTGTTTATAGAGTCTCTGTCATTTCCCACACCACAACACAAGAGGTTTGTGTGTGTGAGCGTTTGTGTGTGTGCACAAAACATTCGCCACACTGTCCCACAGAGTGTGTGCTGGTGAGCACAAACACGAGGCTGATGTCACGCACATGAATATTTTAAACAGAATTTTTCTTGGAGCGTTTAAATGTAGTCTTCAGACCCAGGAAAAATAGCAGAGGGCCGGTTTGCTCAGTAAATAATGAAATACTGAAGGTCTGATTGCTGGCACAGAGGAGGGCAAACTTGTCTCTGTAATCGATTACATACAGACTGTGTGATGAGTGAAACTAAAGCATTGGCCCCGTCCGCACATCTGCGTAGGGGGAAGGAAAGTGTCCCATGGAAGAAAAGAAAACAGAGACTGAGATAGAGTGAAAGAAGTAAATGACAGGAGGGAAATTACAGGGAAAGTGAGAATTAGAGAGGCAAGAGGAAATAGAGGACCATGAAGGGTTAAAAACAAATGTTTAGACAGTGGCTGAGAAAGGCATGGCAGAGTGGAAAGGAATTAGAGATAAGGAGAAATTTGCCCTGATCCTGGTTATGACAGCTGTGTGTGTGTGTCACACACAAATGGATTACTAACTTTAGTCATGGACATTTTGCAGACTTTGGGAAATTCTTTGCAGAATGGCCCAAAAAGACAGACAGTTGGGCTTGGGTAATACTTCCAGTGTGAGGAAAGTTTTGGATCAGAGCCTGTACAGTCCTACCTAAAGTAAATGTAGCCCATTTTTCCCTGATCTCACATTTTTGCAGATATATTTTCATGAGCTTTTTATTAATACTTCTGGTATGGCTGTTCCAGGAAGCTTTCAAATTACATGCAACATGCGTGCAATGCAGGGGTGTAGAAACCATTAGAACAGAGCCTCCCCCTCATATTTAAAAATAGCGACGTTTTTCAGAAATTTCAGAAGTTTGTTCCCGGCACATCTGGGAAATAATCACATGGACCGTGTAAGCCAATCAATGTGACAGCCACTGACCACTTGTGAATACAAATGAATCTGTACTGCTGTAAAATGAATTATAAACTATAATGCAGCTATTTTTTCACTGACTAAATATAGTTTACTACATAAGGGTTGTTTATTGTAAAATCTGTTAAAGATTATCAGACAGGCAGTCAATTCATATTCTTTAGTATTAAGTAACGATTAGGGGTGAATGATACACCACATTATTAATATTCATGAGCTGATATAGTTTATAATACAGAATCATATAACATTTGTGAACTGGATCACATTTTGTGAATTGATTCATTGGAAAGATATGATTTAAAAGAATAGTTTGTTAACTAATCTGGCAATTTCTCAAAAATCTTACCACTTCAATTCCAAAGGTGAACATTCAATATATTTTTTGTTTTTTTTGCAGCCTTTAAAGCTTTTTTCCCCATTCATTGTTATTGCATAGCAAAATGTCAATATTTATTTCTCCTTTTGTGTTTCACAGAAGACAGAAAATGTTTAGGAACGTGAGGATGGCTAAAGTATGACCGAATTTTTATTCTGGGCAGTAATATATTCATGGTGAGATTCTTTCCTCACTTGGGGGTGGAAAGGCCAGTTTTATTTATTCGATTTCTCTTGGAATATATTGGGTCCTTCAAGGTCACGGCATTGTAAATGTTAGGAATCTTCTGTAATATACCTCTTTGACACACAAACCCTTCATCAGCTATTGCAGCCATGGCAACATGGGTGTGTCTACAACACACACACACACACAAACACTTGCACTCACAGCTGCATGATGGGAAGGCGTGGCCCAACATGTTTGTCTCATTTTTTATAGGTATTTATAGATCAAAACTTAGCTAAGCTGCGGATTCGGTGCTTGGCAAAAGTCTGAGATACTCCTAAAATGTGGTTGAGTTTTAAATACAGATCTCTGAAGGCTTTCTAAGCATCTCAGGATGGAGGATTTTCAAAGAAGGGCTCATCTATCTCCACGGTAACATGAATGGTCAGCCATGGTTATATGTTTTCCCGTGATGTCATTGTGACCTGAGTCAAGGACTATTTTAACAGGCCAGCGGTCAGAGTTTTGTAGGATAATATGTGTAGCGGAAGTTTTAAGTAATGGATAAAATGACAGTTAAGATGGGTACAACAGTTGAAGAGGAACAGCTGAGGTCTGGGCAGTGTGGGTTATGATTGTGGGATGTGTACAGGGTAAGAAAGAATAATTCCAGATGAGATCTCAGATGTTTCTCCAGGACCACAATGAGACAAACTGAGACCAGTCAACCACTCAATAGTTTCCTTTAGACTGTGATGATCTGAAGAGTGAACGAAGACCTTTTTCCTCTCAGAATTCTCCAAATACTGGGGGACTTTTAACATGACAGATTTCACTAATGGCGCAAGTTCTCAATATAACTCATAAGAATTGCAATACGACTCAAGTTAAAATCAACTCAAATTTCTGATTAAATTATTTCTAATAAGATATATATATATAAATAAGATATATTTATATATATATCTATATATCTCATCTCTCTCTCTCACACACTTTATATATATATACTTACTGTACAGTCAACAATTGTATGCATACTTATATTTAAATTTTTTCTGTATATGCAGAAGAATATAAAGTCAATAATAAATGAATTATAACTAAGAAGTATATTTACTCTGAGCTATGAACGAGTGACCTATGAGCAATAACATTCTTCTGACACAGTGATGCTTTCTGTGTCATAGGTTTTTGCTCACATGTGTGTTTTTTTTGAGCCTCGGGCTGGTGACATAAGTGTGTGAGTCAATGTCTGACAGCTTGAGGTAATATAGAGCAGTCTATAAGATGAAAGTCAACAGGTAACAGTCATAGAACAAACACCTCAATCTGTGCCTCTATCTGCCCCGATATATGGCCTCAGGTAAAATGTCACCAAACAGAGATTAGGCCTCACTGAAAGATACGTCATGCTTTAGAAAAACCCAACCAGACCTTCGCAGTCATTATCATTTACAGTAAATACTGAATCCAAAATTACTCTCCCTATCTCTGTCATTTGCGATCTCCTTTTACAAAATCAAAGCAAAAACTCACAGTAACCTTTATAGAACATTTTAACAATGTTGATACAATAAATACTATTTACATTTATGTATTTGCAGATGCTTTTATCCAAACTGTTCCCTGGGAATCCAACCCACAATCTTTGCCACGTAAATACAGGGCTCTATCAGTTGAGCTACAGGAACTCTATCCAATCCAAGAATCCAATCACATGCAATATACAGGAATACGATCCAATCACATGCAATGCACAGGAGTACTATCCAATCACATGCAATATACAGGAATACTGTCAAATCACATGCAATGTACAGGAGTACTATCCAATCACATGCAAAATACAATAATATTATCCAATTACATGAGATTCACCTAATATTACAACAGATTTTGATTTTCCTTTGGTAGCAGCAGTAATCTATAAGTGTTTGTGTAAAGGATGCAGTAAGGTGTTTGTGCTGATTTGAATAATTATCTTACTGCACTATACAGACGCTTTTAAGTGCACCAATAAATCATGTAGGGAAAAGGGAGATTCCTGCTCAATTATAACCTCAAATGCACCACACCAAGCTGCTTTTGGTCCAACATCTACCAGCCCGCCAGCCTGGGTGTGCACTTCCACAGTGAAATCATTAGTATGTGTATGATATCTGTGAAAATGTGCACAAAGCATATTTAATATTGTGATACGGTGGCCAACATGGCACATAAATATTACAACGTCCAAACATGTCTGAATACTTTTGTGGGCCACTACAGTATGTCTGAAAATGAATGTTTATTCATTTTTAAAAGAAAATGAAAAAATACTGACTGCTGTTTGTTTCATAATGTGTGTTTCTAGATTAGTAGGTAAAGAGGGCTCGTTTTTAGAGGGCTCTTCTTTTCTCCCATTACGTGGAAGCCTGAATATGCATGATGTTATTGTAATTGTATTTGAAGGTCACAGAGTCAGTTTTGGTGTGAGCCAATTTTCCATGGGAACACACACACACAATCAAATGACCATGAGTTCTGTAACACGCACACACAATCAAATGAGCATAAGTTCTGTTACACACACACACACACACACAATCAAATAAGCATAAGTTCTCTAACAAATACGCACACACACAATTAAATGAGCATGAGTTATGTAACACGCACACACACACAATCAAATAAGCATAAGTTCTGTAACAAATACGCACACACACAATCAAATGAGCATGAGTTCTGTAACACACACACTCAAATGAGCATGAGTTCTGTAACACACACACACACACACACACACACACTCAAATGAGCATGAGTTCTGTAACACACACACTCAAATGAGCATGAAATCTGTAACACACACACAATCAAATGAGCATGAGTTCTGTAACACACACACACTCAAATGAGCATGAGTTCTGTAACACACACACAATCACATGAGCATGAGTTCTGTAACACACACACATACACACACACAATCAAATAAGCATAAGTTTTGCAACACACACACACAATCAAATATTCTTATTCTTTAAAAAGAAATATTCTTTTTCTAAATAATTAAATGTTACAACAATGGCAGATTCTTTTGGCACTTAATGGCACAAGATTTATGGTTACTTAAAGTTATGGCAACTTGACATTGTAAGTCAAGACATTTATTAAGTTAATCAATTAAAACGAGCGTTGCAAACTATCGCCTTCTACAAACACCTCATTTTTTACAGTGCAGTAAAGCCTTCTCTGAAAGTTTATCTCCATTCGGAGGGCCTCTCTATTTAAACAAATCTCTCTGCTCACCTCCCGCTCTCTGAGCTCTTGTGACATAACTGCACATTTCTCCCTCCGAGCACATCTGGAGTTCTGCTTTGCTCCAGAGAGACCGTGTCACCCCTCAAAGCAGTTTAAACCAAACTGTTTAAATCAGTGAATAGCATCAGAAACGAAAAACACTGATTCAGTGCCAGTCCGCTTACGTGCAGATTCGGATTCAATATGGTTCGGTCTCACGAGAACAGAGAATAATTGGGTTTCTTTCGTAGGCTATGACAACTGACCCAAATAAGTCTGATGCGTCTTTAGGGGGTAGAGTGAGTGTGCAGACTTGGCCGAAGGGGTCAGTTTAGGTTGTGGAGCATCTTGTGGTGAGAACAGAGTGGAGCGGGACTGTAGATAAGAACACAGTCCAGGAGTCAACTAACTAACAGACAACATACTTAACTAAATGTGAATGTAATGGCACTGGATTCAACTGGTATATAGAGCACTTACTGCAATTGCGTTTTATGTGTCTGCAAACTAAATCTTATTTCACAATGCTTTCATAAGAAGAGTTTTTCAGAGCAGTGTATTAGCTGCATGTAGCGTACTAACTTGCACTTCCAGTACACCAAAAATGCACTGCAAACCCATAAACACAATCTTTTGTGATACAGGTTTTAATAAAGCAATAAAGGAGCACATTGATATTTGGTGATGGTGTTATATACATGCTGTGGCAGGCATATATAGATTACTTTATACCCAATAAGTTTCAATGAATTCAAAATATACACATGAGTTAAAGAATACAAACACATCTGATCAAGGTGTTCAGGATAACTAGAAAGTACAAGATGTTTCATTTGGAGTTGAACGTCTACAAGGACGGTGGCCCTCCAGGACCAGAATTGACACCTTGGGGTTTGGGTTCTGTTCCATGTAGAATGTAAATGTGTCCCCCTTTTCATTTAAATCTGATCTTATGACAATTTAAGACAAGTGGTAACTCTCAATGACATATTTCTGATACGTATTTTATATATTAATAATATATAATAATAAATATAATAATATTATATTTATTACTACAATAAATGTTCCCAGAAATATGTAGTAACCCAGAAATCACTTTCCTGTGTCCTTTGGTCCTGCCATAGAAACTCTCTCAGTATAAAATGGGCGTCCGCTGTTGCTTCACTTCCACAAGATTTCTACAGTGTTTTAAGTGGTTCCCTCTGTTTTGAAAAGTGTAGCATTCATTTTATGCTTACTAGCGTCAACCAAGAAAAACTTCAGTCTTGTTAGAAGAAGTTTTCAGAGTTTTTCTCTCCACGGAAGAAATCCTGGCTCTCTGAATCTCAGTATGATGACATTAAGAGTTCATTAAAGACAGCAGATCGGGATAAAATAAGCAGGATTTGGAAAGATTTACACATGCGATACGCAGAATTTTTGCTTGGCTACACTGACCTCTAACCTTAAGCCCTCTGAAGTAATAAATCTCTGTGTGTGATTCAAAACGCCTGAGGCCAAAGGCTCCTTTCCTATACTGTGACTCAAAAACACTAACTCCCTAATCTTGTTGTTTTATGAAGACATAAGGGTGAAAAAAAGAACAGAGAGGTTTTCTTAATCTTGCTAGGGCCCCTTTAGAGGGAGACAGTAAAGAAACTGCTTTACTTACACAAACACTGACATCCAGGTATATCACTACAGCACACGTTAGCCAATAAGAGGCCGGTATCCAATCATTGGTGGCTCTAAGCCACAGAATCTATTCCCTAAATAAGGACAGAGCAGAAGCATGGATCATCTAAACGCTGATTCTCCCTCCAGACTAAATCAAAATAAAAAAGTTCCTTGTTCCTGCCTAGAAAACCGTCTTTCTCAGAAATGAAAATGATGGAAACAGTAAATGAGCGATAATATGACAGCCTGAGGGAATCTCTGTGCACAGGGCTGTGTGTCATAGAGTAGAACAGGGGTTCTCAACCTTTTGCAAGCTGGGCCCCCCC
>JAZGTJ010000259.1:0-18735 GCA_036877575.1 Botia almorhae
TGGAATCTCTTGGAGATGGTCTTATAACCTTCCCCAGACTGATGGGCTGTCACCACCTTCTTCCTGATGTCCTCGGATATTTCTCTTGGCATTTGTTGACTCCTTGGCACTACAGTGGTTTGGTTGGTTTCCTCTCTCTTTTAATAAGTGTTACCCAACCACTTTCCTCTAATTGTATTGGTCTGCTTAACTGATTAATTAAGCACCCAAATGTGTTTCACCTGAATCAGCAGCACTGTATATATAGCAGTATGTATACTAAGGCATTTTTGAATTCTTGATTCTGATTGGTTGACACGTTCTAAGAGTGTTCTGTTTCACTTTAGCACTTTCTAACTGAATTGTTGCATTATTTTTTATTAATTTAACAACAATAATATTTACTTGTAATTTAGTCATCATTTTGCAACTGATTTAAGCTGAAAATGAAAATGAATTAAAACTAAATTCAAATGACTGTGCTGCATTGTAATTTGTTGATATATTTGCTGAGGCAAAAGTTTTGTGTGGACTGATGGATAAGAAATCCAACATTTAAAATATAAGTAAGAACTGATAAAGATTTTGGAATGACTCGTGCCACATAAACTTTACATTCGGCAACAAGTGTGACGATGCAGATACTGGAGAGCTCAGACTGGCCTTTGTGAAACAATGGTTAATTCCTCCTGACAGGGAAGAGGTTATCTTAGCCTCAGTAATTGGTTTGCTGCCATGGAAGTTGGATTATTTGTAAAACCTCATTCAGCCCCTCACATTTTATCAGCCGAACGACACAGACAGAAAACTGAAAGAACGACGCTTTCTGAAAAGAGACATTTATAAAAGAAGCATGAGGACAGTGCTGCTGTTTGAAATGGGAAATAGAAATTTGGGTTTTCCTGATATTAAATGAAACATTTTTGATATTGTCCGAACATGATAATCTCTCACTTATGTCTCAATTTATAAATGTTATACATAATAGGACTTTTAATCTATGAAATATTAATTACACAATATTACTAATTACACAATTACTCTCAAAATATCATTTTTTTTGCAGCGAAATGCCCTCAAATGAAAACAATTTAAAGACATTGTTATTGTAGCAGATGAAGCATTAAATAGACAATACAAAAAGTAGCTTTAAAAGTCAATATATTGTTTGTTTTATTTCCATATGGTTGAACATAAGACCGTCGTTGGCCTGCAGTCCACAACAATCCATTTTCAATCTGGTCTGGTGTTGGAAGGGTCACAGAGCATGTTCTTGTATTCCATACGTGATGTTTTGAAATGGTCGGTCCACATGCAGACTGACACCAGACAGTTTTACAGTCTTATATTTGAACAGACCCTCGTCTCTGTGTTTGCTCCTCACATCCTGGCAGGAGGGCATTTATTTTTCTCGCAAACCAAAATTGCAACTGTCTGACCATGAAGTTTAACGCACACGGTCATCCAGCAACTGCGAATTAAATCAGTTGATGAGATTCGTCTGCCGTCACAGCTTGAGCGTATTTGTTTATTCATTGTAGAACAAGATGATTTGACAGATAATCTCATAAGCATAGCTCAGGTAGTGTCAAACAGCTGTCCAAATGAATCTGTTGATGAATCTGTTAAAAGGTTACTTCACCCTGCCCCAACTAATAAAGACAAACAAACATCAGATTGCAATGGTTGTTGGATCAGTGTCGTAACAGTGTGTTATGTTTCCTAACATTGTAATCGTAATCCAATAGCCAACTTCAAAATGTTGGCATGTCTTGGGGCAGTGTGGACCTTTCTGCTGATTCTAGGCTGGAGGAAATCCTGGTTACATAATTGTAGCTACTGTCAAAATAACTTTCATCTGAATAATTTCAAAGGTAATGCCATTGTTTGCTTATCCCTGCTCTTAATTTGGTCCTCAGCATCTCATGTTGAAACATATGAAGTAGATTCCTCACATGTTTTGTTTGATGTGTGGCTGAAGTAGGTTTTGATTTTAAGTTATTGATGTGAACAATTACCGTGTTGATGGTGATGACAATCAATGAGGAAATATCACAGTATCAAAACTGGACTGTCTATTAAGTATTTGTGTGTAATAACAATGCCCATGGGAGAGAAAAATCACAAATTAAAACTCTCAATGGTTTCTACTGGACAGCAATGTAAATGGTGAGCAAACGGAAACTTTATCTCTAGTTGCACTAGTTTTCTCTAGAGTTTTAGACAAGCTCTGATTCATGTACAACTGCGATGAGTTTTGCAAAGATAAGTCTGCAGTCAAAATATATCAGTATGCTCAAACATAACTTCTAAAACCAAAATTACTTAAGTTCTGTTATTGGCACAAAAACAGAGACAAAATTGATACTTTAATGACACATAAACAAAAACTCCAATGTCTCCTCAGCTATAACTGAGCAACCTCAGAGCGAAAGCATTGTATTGTGGGAAGTGACGTTGTATTGTATAATTTTGTCATTATCAGGGGTCTTTACGTTTGTTTCCACAAAGCACAAATGCTTCCACTTAAAGCTGAATGCCCACACCGGACCTTTGCTTCATTCTTTAGTGGCCTAATTTGGTCTGTTAGTATAGCTATTGGTGTGATGAATCACATGTTTTGGACGATGTGGGATTTTTATGGCACAAAGTGTTCCTTCTTCGGTGATTATGTATAATTATGCATGATGGCTTTCGAAGATACAGGGGTACATCATCTGCAGACAAAAATGCATGTTTGTTTTCATCTGCTGCTATTTGTTCTCAGCAGATCAGTCACCTTTCTAATATTTATTATGTCTCTTGACTGACACCAGTTCCGTCTTTCCCAGCGAATCCTCGTTTTTTGTTCGCCGTCCGCGCTGATGTTACGCCGCTATCAGAGTTTACAGTGGTTTAATTACGGTACATCAAGCCATCACAGTGACATATCAGCTTGTCACCGTATGCAAAGTGGAGCGACGACACCGTTCTTTGTTTCTTTTAATGGTTGTCCGAAAAGGCTCGCGAGAGTGTTCGTGTTCCGTTGCGGATGTAATTAGAGGCAAAATTTATGGGACCAATCAGGCTTTCAGTCAAGCGGAGCCCGTTTGAAGGTGACATGCGGATGTATTGCCGTGTGATGTAAGCATGCTGTCAAAAGCACGGCGCTTACCGGCGCGCTGTCACAACCCTTTTAAAGGGGCTTGTCTCCTCAAGCCTTTTAAATCATTATCAGTCTAGCTGGTTAGCTCACATGACATATGGTATATAGCAAAGCCTGGCGCGGCGTCTAGGTCCCTGAGGAGTGACTTTGAAGCTGGTCGAGGTGCCAAAGATATTTCTCCCCCAAAGATATAAAGTGTGTATAAAAAGGGGTGTCATGGCACTTTCTTTTAGTTTTGAACAGGTACCGGTTGCAGTCCAGGCTCACTTGGGGCTCTGGGCAACAGCAATAAACAAGTTTTCCATAACTTTTTGTAAGTGTAAGATATGTAGTAAGATATGTAGTATGTCTAATATTAAGGTTTGTTTTTTCAACCTAATTTGAACCCAACCTCAAATCCTATTATAATTGCAAACATCAAAATGTGTTTAATTTAAATACATGCAATTTGAAAGCTCTTTGTCAAAGGCATGAGAGTGGGCAGATGTTGACGAATGCAAATAAAGCAGAACAGTGCACATGACCAGATTTAGAAACGTGATTTGTGCCACAGCCTTTTAGACAAACACTCTTTTCAAATACACAAATAATTATTTGTCGGAACGTTTTTAAAATCCACTTGCACGTGTGCCCTGCGCTTTAGCGAGGATATCGAATCTGCATGTCAATGAGATGCTTATTGTTGTATTTTTTGTGCATTAGTCCGAGTGGATGACACAGCAGAGTCATGTGACCAAGCGATGACGCTCGAGTGGTTAACCTCTCCTTTCATGCATACTTTTATTTTCAGGTCGACCTTTTCTGCACAGCTCTTACGGGTCTCTCACAATTATTCTGTACCAGCCTTTCGACGTGACCTCGTGTCTTCAGCTGTTTTGTTTTTTCCTCTGACAGCTAACGGGCACATACACGAACAGATAAAATCGCACTCAAATCCTGGGTGGCTCATAATGAATATTTGTAAACTTTTTTTGAGGGCATTTTGAGTGTTCAAAGAAGCCGAACGATTCATGAAGCTGTAAAAAGCTCCGCTCTGGATTCTTAGAAAGGTCTGAAGTATTTACTTCCTGAGTGTACATACATTTCACAAACACCTTATTTTATAGAGCTTTGTTGTTCGAGCTTCTCTTTTCGCCTTTAAAACATCGTTTGACTTCTGGCTTTATGGACTCTTGAATAAAGCCGAAGCCCCTACACTTCCTTTTGTGAAAAGAGCCCATTATGGGCTGAAATGATGGAGCTGTCTTTTAAGGTGGGAGCATATCTCCCCAGGTGAACCCACCTTAGCTCTGGCAGATATTTCCTATGTGTTAGGACAACGAAGGATGAATGGCTTCCACAGAAGCTAAGCTCTCTCCAAAGCTTTCATTTGCACCTGCAATTAATCAGCCATCACTAGAGAGCTCCTTAATGTCGGGCCAAGGATCTTATTAGGGATGTCCTTTATGAGCTATAATGAGGTTTATGTCTTCTTTGAGTATTTCATTTGACTAACATTGGCTTCCAGTTTAAACCTTTGGGTGGAGGAAATCTCTATACAATGAAGACCAGCCCTGTATAAAGACCCACGTGCACCTAGTGGTCTTCTGGTGGTCAAAAAGTGATAGGTGAGTTGGTAGGTCATTTCCGTGGATTGTTATAGGTTCATATCTTCATATAGTCTGTAATAGAGGTACAAGAAGAAGTAGAAAACTAGGAAGAAGTGGAAATGCATTAAATTTTATATATTTTCCTATATTTTGTGCTTGAGCACAAAATGATAAGGGAGGCAGTGCCAACTGGAAGAAATATTAGACAGGTACAAAAATAACAACAAGTAATGCAAAATATTAGTTCAATGTGTGTAAATCACATTTTGTTGTAAAATATTACTGTCTAATAGTTACACAAGTAGATGAAGTTTCAGAAGGAGCTGGTCTTGCTGGTTTTGCTGGTCTCATAAAGGTTTTGCTGGTCCTGTGGATGAAACTAACAAACCCAGAGAGGAGACGTACTCATTTTAGAAGTCTAGAGCCCGTTTAAAAAACTGGTTTAAAAAACACTTTCAACATTTTGTGACAATCAAAACAATAGCTTGAGACTTTTCACAGGAAAGACAGTAAGATGTGCTTATGAAATGTGTTAAGTTGCTAGTAATAATGTTGGGATAATAGGCAATAGATAATGTCATGAGGATCATTATGCTTATCATTGATGTGCACAGTCATGCTCGGCTATGATGTGATATTACTGTGACCACGTGCTGTAGAGAAGCCAGTGAAGCGCCCAAACAGATTAAACTTTACAGATCAACATTCCAAATTAAATTAAAGCTGTTTCCATTGACAACAATTATTAATTTTTGTTGAACTCAAACCTAACAATATTAAAATGATTAAAATGTGACTAAATTAAAATACAATGCAGTCAGAAGTCTATAACAAAAACACATTTTTTATGAAAACAATGCGAACGCGGCGGAAATTGAAAGCCACGGATGAAAAACCGGTTCCTGTGGTGTTCTAGTGCTGCGACTGTGAGATTTTAATTAGAAGTGTCAAATCAAATTAGATATGATGATCTCAAAAAGATACATACGCTTTTGTTTATTAAATGCGTTGTTCCCCAGCACACTCACCAGAGTTTTCAAAAGCACTCTGAACTTGCTCAGTATCCTGCTTTAAAGGCTGATGCTGAAAATATTTCGCCCTTAGAAACTCCAAAAATACTTCCAAATGGGTGGTTTTTTCACTGAGTTTCCTTGCAACCACAAAGGCTGCCAGTGAAAAGGTTGAGGAGCCATCTGTCAGCATTTGTGGTCTGCTACAGCAATCTGCTTTGGTCCTGCAGACCAGGAGACTGCCTCATATCCGGTTACAGAGTGGGTCATTGCCACACACACACACATACGAACCTCACACCTCTGCTGCTGGGATGGCTAATAACAGGCCTAAACACATCTGTTTACCAGTGTTGAGCTCCGGGGGGCTTTTCTGGTTTGAGGCTGTTTAGTTAAGACGGCAGCATCAGTTTATTCATGTTAGATGTAGAATAGATAATTGGGAAATTTAAACAATGGCCGATGAGCGGCTTGCTCTTGGATTGTGTGTGTAAACGGGGGACATGAAATGTGAACTCAAACTGGATTGGCAGCTGTTTGGTGTGTACAGAAAGGATCAGAAGCATTTTATGTCATGTGTTTTGAGATGTTTGAAGACAGTGTTTTAGATGTTGGTCAGTGTGTTACATACTGTATCAAAGGAATAAGGCATTTTAAAGTTTTTCTGGCACATATCGATCTGGAAGGACATAGACTTGCTTTTTTGTTTTGTTTTTCTGAAGGCTAAAGATGTATCAAGCTTCTTCAGTTCTCCACACAAAAGCAGTCAAAAATATCATCTTACATGGCAAATGTTTCATTGAACGATGTTCATTTCAGTATAAAGATCATGTAATGAAAACGAACGGCCATTTCGGCTAGTGCACTAAACAACATTATACAAATAGATATACAGAGTGCTTGTGCATATTGACCTCCTATTGTATATAATAGCCATACAGTAATGTTTCACACACAGCATGCGTTTAGCTCTATACCGGGCTCATTTTGAAAGTTAAGAGACCCTGTAATGACACCTAAGTCAGAACAAATGTAGCATCCCTACAAAATTCAATTCTACAGTCAGTTTGAAAATGAAGGGAGGAAAATTGGAGCGTAACTTATAATAACCTCCCATCTGCTGGTACCAAAATAGAAGGGTATTATTATGCCCCTGCCAGAGGGAAACGCCCTGTGTTTAGCCTGGTGTTGCGGCTCTGTGGTGATCAGAGGCTGCGTTCTAGCGGTTCTTCGTTTTTGAAATGAAGCTCAAATTAGCCTGTCACGGTCAGGCTATGAAGATCTATACGTGCTCCTGTTATATCAACCCCTCAGACCCAAATTCATGGGGTAAACAGTTGTCCTCAAATCAAAGTGGATTGTTTTCATTTATTATCATTATTATTATTTGAGAAATAATATTGATTGTTGTTTACATTCCGATGAGAATGGTGTTTGTTTGTGCATAAATATTTCTCAGTCTCATTTTCTCTCTCTCGCATTGTTTGTCATCTAACTGGTGTCAGACTGGATTAAACAAACCGTGATCAAGACGCAGTTTCTGGGGTTTTCATGGTCCTCTATTCATATCTGTGAGTCATATTCCTGAGTAACTAAATCTCTAGTGCCTCATATGATGCAATTCATTGTAATGCTGTATGCCTTTGAACTCTGTCTTTCGTGTCAGTCAGCCAAACAACCCATTTTCATTGTTTTATAATACCATTTTTTGTCAGTTAGTGCATATGAAAACAAGGTCATACCACACTGCAAGCTAGACGTTCTGGTTATTGATTGCTTTTCTGATTGTTATTGCAAATTGAGTACCGTTATGTAACCTAAATTGTTGATTATTGCCCTGTTTAAAAACTTAGTGTAGTTTATCACCAGTGTATGTTTTGTTTTGGATAATAGTGTCCCTTTTATGTTTCTTAACTAGTTTTATCAACTCTGGCAGATTTTTCAGGTTGACCAGTATTTTATGCTGGTTTTGTTGATCCCACACCAGACCAGCATCTAACAAGCAAGGATTCTCAATACTACATATTTAGAAAACAGACTAGTTGGTGGGTTGCCTGAACAGCCAGTTGTTTGATTGATCTCAAGGATGTCCATGTAATTAGGTTGGTTTTCGGTTAACCTGACCCTGACCAGCCACTGTTGGTTTAGCATTACCAGAGTGGAGCTTTATTTCTATAGGATGGGTTGGGTCGCATGCTGGCATGGTTGTTATTAAGAGAGACCTCTGAGTTCACCTCCAGCTGGAGGAGAGTCCCACTCGGTGACCATGTGGGGGAGTGGAGTGCATTCTTGGAGGAGGAAGGTCAGCAGATGGATCGGGCGACACAGATTCCAGGCCTCTGAGCCTGAGATCTATAAGGCAGGAGGGGCCAGAGAGCCGGTCTGCCCAGGCACCCACATTAGTCATGGTTGAGCACCACAATATCTCCGACCACATCCAGCACACTATATGAGGGTTCATCGACACACCTGCACAGGAGAACATTTGCTTTTTATTTTATTTTCATTTGTTTTTAATGTTTCAGTATCACTATTCAAAGATATTATGTGCGGTGTACACAGATCTGAGGTAATTTATTACTTGCTCTGCATTACTTGGATTCTAGATTTCGTCTTTGGAAAGCAAATCAGCTTTGCGTACTGTAAGCATGAATGCGTACTGTAAGCATGAATGCATATTCCCAGGCTAATATGGAGGGTTAGGGATTTGTAAGTCACTTTTTGATCCTTAATTATTTTCAAGCTCTCCTGGTACTTGACTCATACAAGGAGGTCAAACTGTTAGGCCAAGGGAAAAACACACCATATTGCATTGAGCCCCTTTTATTCAACCACAGCCGATGGGCTTCACTCGGCTAGTGGAGATTTGGACAACCCCTACTGTCTTCACCACCTGTGATATTTTCCATCTCTGGAGGGAGTTTTTACGGCCAGTAACTCTCATCTCATTGCCTCTACACCTCAATGCAGTTCTGAAACTTAAGTGGGTCGAATGAAAATGTTAGATGTAAATTATTCAGAGTGGCACTTTCTAAAATCCAGCCGGTTGAATAGACACTTTTGCCTGTTTTCTGTTAAATGACACATCAGTCACAAGTTCACAAATTACCTCGCAAAAATTCACGCCATATATCGTACATTAGTGTGGGCCCTAGGGGATCCATTTCAGGCATAACCTTTGTTGCGTTCGTCCGTATTATTACGGCTGGAAGAGGCTTTTTAGACGCATTTGAAAACGCTGATGGGCACGAACATACAGAAGCCTGAAATTTGCGCGAGTGATTAATAAAGCAAATGCAGATTTTTGTACCGACGTTCAGCCCTCTTGACATGTCTTTTATTGCTTTTAACAGCTAGCATTGCTCACAAATGCTCCACGGTGTGGCTCTTTGTCCGTTTGTTGCTCTTCGTACGGTGTAGCACGTTCGAAACTGGTCAGGAAATGTTCTCTCAAATCAAACTGGGTCTTTTCAACGGAGATACACAGTTTTACTCTGTTCATTGTTCAACTTTTTTTGCTCCCAAATATATCTGTGCAAAAATAGGTCAGAAATGGTGCCCTCAATGTAGTTTCCCACAGTTTTTCAGCATTCTTAGAATAATCATCAAAGGACATTTAATTGCATTTAGGATGCACACCATTAGTTTTGCATCATAAAATGTCATGGCTTGGTGTACTCCATATCACTCATAAAATTATTCTTAAGTAAATTATGCTAAAAATGATAAAAGATATGCTTAATTTTGGGAGGATATACTTGTTATTCAGAAGTTTGTTCTTCAGAACATTTTCCTCACATTTCTTCAGTCTTACTCATCCTCTTCCCAGCCTGCACTGGGGCATGAATAATTAATTTGGTTGCATTGTTTGATTGTTTGTGAGTTTTATTTATGCTCATGATGTTGCTTGTTGCCGTATTCAGTAAAGTGTCATCATACGTCGTCACAACGTGCTTGTTTGTCTATTTAAAACGATTAATTTGATTTTAATAAAATGCTTGTTGTGTTTTATTGACCAAGTGATGAGGCTTGTTAAATTTTAAGATGTTTCATGATTCTTTTTTAAATATATGAATCCAGCACATAATTTTTGTTTTGTAACTGCTTGATATATACTTGTATATAAAGATGATATATACTTGAGTAGGTAAAAGTAGCTGTACAAATGATTACCTTCATGTTTTACGTTCTACTGCCACAAACACAATTTAATGTGGCATCCTTTTTTAAAGTGTTGCCAAATAGTAACATGAATGAAATAAACAATCGTCGCAACTCTTTCCACATGAAGACTGAATAAAAGTTGGAAGATAATTTTAGACAAGGAGAAACGTGTGTAATGAACCTATTGTTATTGTGTATTTACACAACCTGTATAGCCACATTATTACCAAAATACAGGAGCTAAATTGTATGTGTGTGTGTGTGGTTTCATTACAGAGAGAGAAGCAGGAGCCCAGACAACAGTTTATCTGGAACAGTTTAGTTTCACTCACTGTGCTCTGCTGTAGAAGCACTGGTATCATTGCATAATGAATGTGTTTTAGATGCAGATATTTATAGGCTTCGTTTACAGTACAGGGTCCCAATTATGCCATTTTCATACCGTTCAGTACTGTATTTTTCCCCCAATGTCTCCTGCAGAAAATGCCATATTATTGTGTGTAAGAGTCAGAAAAATATTGATCTAAACCGCGTAATGCCTTTAACAAAATCATGATGAAAACAATAGCAGTGCCCCCAGCTTTTCACAAGTTCTCAATATGACAGCGAATTAATCACCTAATTTGTAATGCGTTATGTTTCTCATGCTGGGTTATAAATAAAATTATCACCTCGTTCTCACAGTGAAATTTCCACCTCACTTCCCACTGGGAATGATCTTATTGAAAGTATATCATCTGGAAAATATACTGTGCCATTTGCATAACGATGCTAGAAAATTACAAATGTTGCAAAAAAAGAAGTGTTTCTCGTTTTCCTTATTGTCGTTCTTATTTCGCGTTTTTGAAGGGGGTTGGATGAGCTGCACTGTGGGGAGCTGCATTAAGAGAGATATGTTATTCGCTGGCTGCATGTCTTGGACTGTGTATTAGGTCAAAGTCGGTCCTGCTGGTGGCTAGAGGCTGCAGCTTTCTCACCCTGTCATGTTCTTTATTAATGGGCTTTTAGCAGAAAGCCAGGGGAAATAGAGACATGCAGTTAATTCCTCAATGTACGTCTTTGGCACACAAGTGAACCCCCTCATCCATAGTGACCTGTCCTCTACTGGTTTCTTGGAAACTGGCCGCAAGCAACTGCAGAAAGTGAAAGGCCATCAATATGACCCTCCTCCAGTGGAACCATGGCTTAGCAGTTGGCTTGTGTGAGCCTAAATGCACATGTGGGAAATCCTGGTTCGAATTATGTCCTGACCCCGTTCTATTTTATTTATTAGTCTCTTCTTACTTTCTAGGAATAAAAAAAACTAAATTTAAGTCAACATGAAATCAAAATTGTAGGAAATTAAATAATTGTAGTTGTAATCAGTAAAATAATTTCCCTTTATTTTAAGCTTCGAAAAGTATTAAATTTTCTGCTTATGTCTTCCAGGCTATTTTGGCTATTGGATAATGTAACCAAAATGTGAACTTTGTGTTCATGGATTTAGCACTTAAGAACTTGCATACAGGCCTGTCAACACTCCGGTATGGAAGCCTGGTTTCCACATGCCAATTCCCGACGGATAACATCAGTCCCATTCTACTTTTGTTTAACTCAAGAATGTGTCACATTATGGAATTATGATGAGTCTGTTTTATGTTAACTTGAAACTTGTTTTAAAAGATTAAAGGTCAGCCTTTAATTGAAAAATTGTCCTCAAGTGGAACCCAACGGCTTTTTATCGTTGCGCTATGAGGGACATGAACAGAATAAGTTGTCAACATTTGCATGACATTGGCACCCTAACACACAATAATCCGAAGACCGACTGGGGTCGGTAAAGGTCAGATCCCGTCAGGCTCCCATTTCCTCTCAGCCGATAACACATCTCGCCCCTCTTAGTCGCCCTTGTACGTACACTCTCCTCGATTTAGCGTGCATCAATCTGTCATCGACATCACAGACATTCTCTGCAGTTCATCCCTGCCCTGAGTGACAGAGTTGTTGTTGTTATGCATAATGTGTCTGTCAGTCTGTTTATAATTGAGCTGTGCTCTGTTGTGTCTCATAGCAGCGTGCGGCGAATGAGGGTTGGGGAGAGAGTAGGAGGTTGAGGCTCTCGGTTCATCTATCAGAGGTCTGCGTGCGTGATGATTGCCGCTCTCTTGCAGACATTGTGAGGAAGATGGCCGTTGATGGTGGGCCTGTCTCACCTGTTTGGTCAGAAAATACATTTGACTCCTTTTGTGTTGTGGCCCTCTGAGGAGCTGTCTTAAATACCCAGACAAAAAAAGATACAGCCGATGCCCCTCTCTCAAGTGTGATTGCTCTCAATCGAGGGGAACAGAAAGGGCCTTTTGTTGTTTTTTGTGTGTGTGTACTGTACGTGAAATTTCTCTGTGTGTGCATGTGAGCTTTTGAAAAAGCCTCACGGTCATGTTTGCTGCAAAGAAAAAATGTTACAAATCATTATTCTTGTTTTTTTCTCATAAAGACATAAACATTCTTAATACAAGATAAATGTACAATCAAAATAGACTTTTAATGAAATTTAAATGATTATATATTAATTAATTGATTGTGATTATTAATAATATAACAAATCTCTTTTATTAAGATTAACTTTTTTCTTACCCCATTGGCAATTTTTGTCTTACTTCATGCATAAAACTCCATAATTGCTATTAGATTTTAGATTTGTGAAAAGTGAAAAAATCATTTAAATTAAATTAATATATTTAATAATATAACATTTTCTAAAAGATAAAGTTGTTTTGCTTCTAAACTAAATGAATGTTGTTTTAAGAATGCTAAGATGTTTCACTGTAAAACACAAAAAGTATATGATGTTTTGCAGTCAACATTCACTGTAGTTTATCTGCTTCAAACGATAGCCCAGAGCCAAAAATATGTGAGCATGTTTTGCAATAGACAGAGATTATAGGATTGGTTTTAAATGAAAAGTACCGATACACCTTTTATTATGTTACTAGCCTGACATTCTATTTGATTTTATGGAGGGAATTCCATAGGTAAGAGTTCCATAATGCATGTGAGAGAGCCATTGTGCTGTGCTGTGCTGATAGCATCATGTTCCATATGCAGTTGGATGGAGGCTGTAAGCACTAATGTGTCACTTTCTAAGACGATGTTCTGATGAATCAGATTTTAATGGTAGACTTCATGCTGTTTCTGAAGGAAACACATTTGGTCTCTCGACAGCTCTGCTGTAAAACAGTCACACTGTATATATTACGAGCCATTAGACAGACCCACTGACATCAACAATGTGGCGTATGAGAGATGCTGATTCAGTATCACCCTGAACAAATTGTGTATGCTTGTTATAAACTGTGATGATACAGTATGGCACAAACAACAGTCAAGGCTCATATTATGTCCATGGACTCCTGAGCTCTCATGTTATTAATTAGAAGTGGGCAAATTAGTCACCCGTGCAAACATCAAAACAAACCTCTCTACCCTATTAGATCTTACATTCCTGCTAACGAGCTCTGTTGAATCTGGCAAAATGAATAATTGCTTGTTTGCTTTCGGATGCTTTGTAGCACCTTGAATTTGGTGCAGCTATAAAGTACATTAAGCATTCAGACCCATAGGGCTGTGTGCTATTCAAAACTGGATTCAAAACTCCTTTTAAGTTCACATTTCATTTCTGAATTTATATTGCATGCATTGAAATGGAATTCAAGTCATTTGTTTAACCTCTGTGTTACTTTGTCGTTATGAAATAAACATAAGCATTAGATTAATCATCTTAATAATGTTTGAAATAACACCTACATTTTATTTGTTTTTATATACATTTCATTTTATGTAACGCATTTTTTAACATGAAGCCATACAACAAATAAGCTACAAAATGGACATCCGAACTGCAGAAGGTATTCTGGAATTCCTCAGCAATGTGGCTGTGTTACATTTCTTTGAACGGCATTGCAGTAAATTCTTCTTCCTGTCACTTCAATTGAACATCCTGTGGGGTCGTTTCCAATTAAATTAAAATGCTAAGTCATAAATCGAAAGGGAGCCAGTTCTGAATTTTGCCACCACACCAGAGTTACACCTGATCCTTGTGGTGTTACTTCGGTAATTCAGGCAGATGGTCCATTTTCTCTCTCTTTCTCAAGATCAACGAGAAACCCCAATTGCCACCGCCAACCCGGCGTCTTTGTCTCTGTACCCACACCTCGCACACAATCCCTTGTTAATTTCTCTAATGAGAGCGCCGGCGACAAAAGGTGCCGTGAATCGCATCCGACTCCTCCAGCTCCATCGTCCGGCTGCAGCATCTGCTTCCCGTCTTGAGGAGAATCTTGAATGGGAAATGAAAGCAGGCATTGTGTGAATGAAGGCCGTAATAGCACATCCTCCTGAACGCGATTCTACTATAATGGAAGCTCACATTGTTTTCTCTTCCTTTATAAAAAATAATAAAAAATGAGTGCGAGACAGCAATAGCTTTCCACAATGATTTGGTATCCAAAGTTTTTTTTCTGCTTCAATTATCCGACCTGAAGACTTGTCGCTTTAAACCGGTTTCTACCCCGCTCGGCTTAACCGGTCGGTTGTGTCGTTCTTTATGTGGCTTTCATTCGTGTGAGCCCTCGTTTATATTTCTTATAGCTCTCACGTTAATTGCTGTCTTCATTAATGTATTTACTTCAGACAGAAAGACAAGCTATCATCTCTATGGTGAATCATGCTATTGTGTCGAACAGCGCTAATATGAACCCGTTCTGTGGCTCTCATGATGGGTAAGAGCCAGTTAATTGGTATCTAGGGAGAACTCAACATATGTCCCCACATTGACAGCTGTAGCTAAATGGATAAATTGTGCATTTTTCACAGAAACATGGTGCACAGAAACAATGTGCAGTGATGATTCCCATATTGTAAAGATTGTTATTCTGGTGTATCGTTTCAGCTAAAGTGTATGTACTTCAGAGCAACACAGCCAAAACATAAAGTAATTGCAGCCCTAGCTCACAGCATATTGAAATATACACAAAGTCCCTTTTAAAGTGGTTTCATATGTACTGTTAAAGACAAAAGAAGGGCAGAAATTGATTTCATCCATTGTGAATTAACTGGATCGTGACAAGTGGGTGTTCATGAAATGGAACCAGATGGTTGGAGGGGAGGGGCTATCGAACAGGACGAGCTTATAGAGGCAAGCACATTACTATATTTTAACGAGACACTTTATAGACAAATATTTCAATTTAGCATAACATGCATCTATTAATACTGCTCAAAATCAGGAAGAATGTTGTGCATTTTAGAGACTCTCATATCTATGATGATTTTTTTTGTAATATGTAATTTGAGCAGCTTAGTTTCCTTTAGTTTGAGTTTGTCTACATAGTACATCAAATTCTTTCATTTTGTAATAAAAGCAAAGGAAATCCTGTTTTCCATAATCGTGTCCTCTTTGCACGTCTGCCTAAGGCCTCATGCACTCCATACTTAATTTGCCCTTTGCAATATGCTAATAGGTAATTCACGGTCGTGCCAAACAGTTTTATCAATATAGTCTGAGAGTATTGTAGTGTTATTGCAGGGGCCTGTGCTACGAGTAGATTGATTCTGCTGTGCAGTTATAGGTAATGTTGTGTTCGGCATGACAGATGTTCATGCTTCAATGAGAATGAAAGTGAGAGAGGAAGAAGTGGCTGCTAAACTCTTGGGATGCTGCCAGATGCTTCAGGTCTCCATGACAACTCCCCACACTGCTCCTCTCCCTTTAAACTGTTATATATTTATTTTTCTGTCAGCACTTCCAAAATAAGTTAATTAAAGCTGAGGAAGGGGAGCACGCTGGGTAAGATGACAGGAGGGCTAAGATGATTTGTGATGGATAACTGCACTCTCTCATTTATTTATTTATGCCATCAGAAGCTCGCCATAATTCCTTAATTGGTAAGTAGTGCAATGGTAAATGGTAATTTGGAGAATATGTTATCCAGCTTGGGGGCTCTTTCCATTGATATTAAATAAAAAGTAATATCTTGTACATATTAAATAGCTACAGCAGTTCATAGGTACGTACATATGCGTCACAAATCACCCTTGTGGATTAAAGCGCTACAGCACTGATTATATATAAACATTATTGCTCCACCTTCATAATGCAAATGGAAAACAACTCGGAACGTAATATCTCAGTATAATTATATATGTAAATCAGGCGTCTATAGAGGGAGTGACCTGGTGTTGACCCCGTCAGGCACACATCAGTGAAATTGAGCAGGGTGATTGGATGGCTCCTTTATCCATTAGTTTCCATATGCTTCAAAACAGCAGAATATCAACACAAGCAGCTACGTATTTATAGACTCTGGAACAGCTCAAGATAAGTCTGTCTGTAGCAGCCTAGTTAAGGCCCAAATTGTGTTTTGCAGTGACCCTTGAATGAATACTGGATCTAATCATTTTGTAGTGAATGAGACGTATGAGATGGCAATCCTTCAGTAATTACTTCTCAAAAGATAGAAGGACAGGCACCTAAATTACTCAGTAGGACAATATTGAGCCTCTGCATGTCATGGTCTCCTTTTGCCGCTTGTTAACAACAGCAGAAGGGAGCATTCACCTGACTCAATATCCAGCAGACGTCATCATCGTGACAAATGAAAAATTGACATTTATTGACATTTCTGATAATTAAACTAAACTAAACATGAAATACAGTAACATTTGTAACAAGAGAGTATTCAATCGGAAAAAAATGAATTAGGAATAGATGGATTTGATTGGGTCTTGAAAATTGGACATTTAATTCCAGATTTTGTAACCAATTTTAGAGGTCACGTGTATATAGTAACAGGTCAGACTTTGTTGATTGGGCAGATAACTTTTTCATAACAACTTGGATGAAGTTTTTTGCCATATATGTGAGTGCCTTCTAATCTGAGGCTCAATTCAGTATCTTTGATCTCTGAGTACGGTTTCAACTTGCGTAGGGAAAGTTAACAAGGGTGAACTTGCGTTCAAATCCCGGCTTTCTCTTACCACAGGCTGCAAATACAACATCCACTCGAGAGCCGCATTGGACAGTGTGGTTGCGCTCCAGACTTTACCCACTCTTTGATAGTAGCATTTCTGCAGGAAAAACATGGGCAAAGACAGATAGATAGATAGACAGAGAAACAGAGAGATATGATAAAGAAGGAGGGGTTATCCATCAAGGACTCCAACTAAGGTTTGGATCCTCTGCGAAGATTAGGAGCGTTAAAAAAAGATGGATTGCTGTTGTCACTGCTAAGCATCATCCCCAGTGCTTAAATTAAATCTAAAAATTCTCCAGGGTGGCCTAAATTACACCAGTAATAACTGCAGCGGGCCCAGTCCAGACCCGATTTACTCATTATCAGAATCGCACAGACAAGATTGCAGGTTGAAAAATTAATACCATTTACTTGCATTAGCTCAATTGAGAGGTGACAGGGAAATTGGAGGCGGCTTTGCATTTGGATTTGGTGCATAAACAAGTGTTACCCATAAAACACTCAGAAGGCCTGTTTTAACATTTCTAATGATTTTCCAGAGATCATTCATCACATTGTTCTGTTCTGCTGCTGTTTCTGGTTCAGCTTTTTGTAACGTGCTTTCAAACCCACCTAACACAGAACAGCCAGTCTTTTTCATTTTTTAATTACAGTCCATTCAAATTAAGGTGAAGCTTTAGTAAATTAAAATACTTTCTCCTGTCACAGTTTATTGTGCAGAGACAACTGTACGTAAGCCATTCATAGTTTCTGTGAAGAATGTGTACATTGTAGCTCTGTGGCTTTTTTCACTTTGTTGATAGTAGAAGCACTGTAGCAACACTGGCCAGTCTGATGGCATGAGTTTGAAGCAGGATTGAATGCTTTTGCTAGCAACGCTAAAGTCATGGGTTCGACTCCCACGGAACACGTGCACTATAAATGCATCTGCCAAAAGCATACAAGTAAATGTATTACACACTTAGTTATAACTGTTGCTTTTGTTGGACCATTTTGTTGGCTATTTTTTTAAGAATAATCTTTTGCAATTGCTTTGGACTGAGTTAAGTAAAGTCTTTCGATTATAGTGTATATTGATTTTGACAAGCTACAATACGCCCTACTGTTCATTAGCAGCATTATAGACACTGAAAGCTGCTCCCAAGACCAAAACAATAAAATATACCTTTGCTTTTATATTGGCCTGTTCTTTTCTGTACCTGACAGGTCCATATCCACCTCTATATCCACTTCAGACTATGAAATTGCCAGAGTCTCGTGGAAGTAAGTCTTACCAATCGTGTGTTCCTGGATAATCTTTCAGGGCTTCACTATCTTGCTACCATGACAATGAAACCAAATGCACTAACAGAGCTGGCACGGAGCGTGCAGAGCCCTTGGGGAGACAGCACAGTTTTTGACATGTTTCTGAGATGTCGGTAATCCAGTCTGGCAGCCGGTAGCCCTCCTAAACTAAGCTAAGTCCACCTTGTATTAGCATACATTTCCTTTGTCACTGAAATCAATGTGAACAAAAGCTAATTACGCTGTGCGCTTAGCCTGGGTGTGCAGGCACAGAGGTCTGGAGAACAATGAGATATGACTTTTACAGAACTTAATGCTAAATAGTAAAAGTTGTAGTGAATAGAGAATAGAATGAAACATTAAGAGAAGTTTGTGTCATCTTGTCTAACTTTTTTGTTCCTGATATTAACCCTTAAAAATACACCTTTGATCTTTTCTATCGGATTAAATGTAAAGCTCAACACACCATTTTATCAGTTAATATTTTTTTAGCACTTGATGTAGAAAATTTGGTGTTTGAAAACTTAGTGTTTGAAAACTTGGTGTTTGAAAAC